>JAQIXG010001257.1:0-23299 GCA_034700105.1 Oconnorella tubifera
TACATGTTTAAATTGCAGCAAATAGTATATGGTAACAAATAAGTACATGCGCTTGCATACAATTTTTCTTGTTATTAAGGATCTGATAATGAAATTACTTTCCGAATGCTATCAGATTTTTAACGCTTAAGTTTTACTATTTAATTTTAAAGAAATTTAATCTAGAATCAATCTTTCATCAGATTTGTTACAACTACATGCTTGTCTCATTCGACGCTCTTCTTATAAAATAATAATTATTATTAAATAACAATAATTATGCATCTTATTATTGCATATTACAAATTATAAAATAAATTAAGTATAAAATATCGGGATTCGAACTATGCACTTACCAGAGACGAGACAAATAAGAAGAAAATTTAAACAAGCGCACCGACTACACATTTGTGGCACCATTTTGTAATGCATTATAATAGGCCTACTAGAAGCCTGGTGCTATTGTTGTTGGTGCCAAGGCCAATGTCGCTCATTCAAGAGAAAATCTAAGATCAATTCAGTAGATGGAGACCATAATAATAAAAACTGAATTTTTACTCTAAAATGTTTCAAAGTATTCATGTGGCTATATAAACGATTGATTAATATAAAATTGCAAAAGATTAAAAGTAGGGAGAGGTCGCACCCTGAATTTTAGTCTATTTGTTAAAAAATGAAACAAAAACAATATTAGCTTAGTTATCTTGTTAAGGGGGGGGGGGAAGGGGCAACACAAATTCAGTAGATCTGTTATTTGTACGGTTTAAACACGATCATAATAGTCGTATTTATTCAATTTCAAATATATTTCGTTTAACTATTTGAGTGCGTTTAAAACTTAAGTAAGCCGAACAGATTTTGAGAAAGATAGCGATAAATTTATCTCTACAATTCAACTCGTGATATTCATCTCGATTTAATCGTCTTTCTCAAAAGATAAACTTAACATATTCAGCTGTGAATGTATGAAACCTTAATTTAATCGTTCAGTAGTGTGACTTTTGGCATATGCATAGATGGACAATGTGACATACACTGTATATTGATAGAATAGTATACGCCTACAGATTATACAGTCATATAGTCTACAGTATTGTATATAATATACTGTTAATATAAAAGCTTATGCCGCTGTATTTACATTCAATGTATAGCATGCTTACAGAGTATATAGTATGTATATATACAGATAAACAATATGTTCAATTTATGACAATAAATTTATTCTCAAGCTTATATTTATATTTAGCTTTATGTTTCAAATTCAGTTCGAAATCTGATCTATCCATTTTGATATAATTTATTGCTGTTCCTCTACTTCAGTCTGTAATCCACCTGACTCTCTGTAATCAATATCGTCCATGCGCTCTCACGAATCATATTTAATCCCTGGAAAACTTTATCAATTACAGCCGAATGACGTCATTATCATGCGGTCAGACGCTAGCTTAGGAACAACACCTGTTTCGTGGACGGCCGATGGAAGCGAGCGAGGGCGGATGGGGATCGCGGAAACCAAGAGGCGAGGGTGGGTGAGCGAGAAGGGGCTAGGCCGAACTTTATACTATCGAAGAACAACTTCCATGAAATGAGTTTAGTTAATGGAGCATGTGTTTATTATGCGGAAAAAACAGAGGAAGGAATCGAGTCTCCCCTTATAACAATCAGTTTTAAAAATGTAATAATAAATGAGAGATGGAATAATTAATTGATATGTAACAGATATATACAGGAGATGTGCGTCAAATTTAGTTAGAATAATAGTCATAAAATTATTACATTAGTTATTTTAGATATATCATGTAGGGAGTCTATATCAGCAGCAGGACCATATGTGTCCAAAAATAACTGGCAGTTATTTTCAGAATCGTGATTTGGTTTCCTTACTAAAAAATTAAGCAATCTCTTCTTAAATGTATATAAATTAGTTTCAATCCAAAATATTGTACTGATACCAGTATTTCTTTGAGATAAAATTTTTCGATACACTTTACTTATTTGGGTATACGCCACAAAAATTGCCCGTAGGCCTACCTAAATTTATTTATTTATTAATTGGTCTAAATCATAAACAAAACTAAGAAAAATTAATATTTTAAATATTTTTTAAAGCTGCGAATCAATTATATATTTCGTTTGAAAGTTGCTATTTTCGTTATTGCTATAATTCGAACCACCCTCCGATTCTGTTTGCTTTTTCAGCAAAAGGTGCCCAACATCTCTTCCAGTACTGAAAGCTGTGTACACAGTCAGAAAACGCATAGGAAAGCACATTTGAACCATGGGCGCAGCATAATCTTTACGATACGCGCGCCGCTAACTACTGCTGCTGCAATGTGCGTGATAAAGGCCGTGACTAATCACGCCCAACTTTAGTTGCTGCAAAAAATAGTCAACTTTTTAAAGCTGAACACTATATGCGATTATTAATACAAATCTGCGAGCGAAATATTAGATTAAAGATTATAAGAAATCTAGAATTACACTGGAATACGATTTTTAAAATGTAAACAACTAACATTAATTTATATGAAAATTATTTAAATTATAAATTTATGTAAACTTTTATATATAAAATAACTGGACATTAAATACGACGGTGGAAAAACAAATATATTATTACATTAGTTTACTTTTATATTTCAAAAATATCATGTTTAAATATAACAAGGTACTCGTTGTTTAAATTAAATAAAAAGCTTATACATAACACTGAGCTAAACAGTATTTTACAATATTATTGTATAAGGTATCTAATATGAATAAGAGCTCATGAATACTACAAAATCACTTATATTCACAAACAAATGCAAACCAGTCCTGGTAAAGAAACTACACGTTAAAATAGAAAATACATTATTTAGTCTACTGTGAATAATACCGCATTTAAATGCGCATTGAATTGAAATAACATTCTATTTCTTTTAAATTTAATCGAAATTTCGCTATCAATTTGCTCACGCCTCGCGAAAGCACATCTCCCCCTCTATGCGGCCATGCACGACATCAGCGGTTCACTGGGCTCCTAGTCCCTGGAGTGCCGCCGCCGAAGATACCAAGCAGCTGACGACCAGATTCCTAGCCACAGAGAGCTCAGACAAACACCTCCCAACCGGCTGGACTGTCAAACAAATGGAAGAAGAAGAACGAAGAGAGAATCAGCGAAGACAGCGCCAAAAAGTCATCAACTGCTGCAAGAAATTCGCGGCATTTCTTTTCTCCCACATCGGTCTCGCTTCCATGGTCGTTGCTTACTCCATCATGGGAGGGTTCATCTTTCAGGCACTTGAGGCGCCAGAGGAACAGCGAATGCGCATTGAAATCGCCATTTGGAAGAACGCCACAGTTGAGAAGCTGTGTTCGCAGATGACGGAAGTTTTCAATCAGTCTGATCCTGCAAATCGTTTAGATGATTTTCGTCAGAAGGCAAGAGTCACTTTGACTGAGTTTCAGGAGGGTGTACGTAGAGCTGTGAAGGATAACGGATGGGATGGAAATGATTCTATTGAGGTGTGCCAGTGGTCATTTGCTGGGGCACTTCTTTATGCGGTTACGGTCATCACAACAATAGGTCAGAATTGTAAAACTTTTATTTTCCAGCAGCATATGTTGGTAATATTGTGATGAAATGTTTTACTGCTATAAAGACGCTGCTAGTGAGTATGAATTGTAAATTCAAATTGATGCATAAATAATGACACTATCATGATGCGGCAAAAACACATCAGTTATTCGCCGCTAGTCATTGTGACAAAATCTTTTATGATGACATATAATTATAACCTGTTAATATCAAATTATTAAGATGTTTTGTTAACTAGATATTATCACAGAAATTTCAAGAGTTTGTTATTACTGAATGAGTGCATAATGACATTTTTAACTTCTCTTGTAATTGTGAAACTATTTTTACCGTAATTGTACTTTATGAATTCTTTATTATTTCTAAAATTATTAAACATTAGTGACATTCCTGGATAATGTTTGCTGAAAAGACTTTATTCAATATTAGATGATTTTTATTATAAAATAACAGAATTTAATACTTATTTAATATCATCAGTATAACAATATATTTATTCTAATATCAGTATTTCTTATTATAATCCTAATACGTAGTAAAGTAACCGAATAATTAAAAACTTTCACTCCACAACAAATATCATGGATATTGTCTTCATCAGATTATGTATATTCTATAATTATCAATCGACAATCTTAAGATTACAACAGTGCCAAACTTCATAAAACTTTTTAAATAAGATGCATCGAGCTGAGAATATTGTTTAAATCAGATAAGCTATTTGTAAGGTGCAACGCTTGGAGCCGATGGATCAAAAAGATGCGATTGTTGATAATGGAGTAAGATTTCGACGTCTATGAGCGTTTGTGGAGTAATATTATGGCAAAGCTGTGAAGATAGTAAACTAGTTGTGTTTTGACTCAGAGTTCATGGTGGGCAACTAGGTATTTATGCTCGAAACAAGTAGTATCTTAAATACAAAGCAAAAGTTTATATTTTTTTGTGTCTGAAATTCACACAAATTTTGAACTGTAAATATGTAGACTTTAAATTGTACAGAAAGTTTGCTGCTATTTTCTTGATCAGTGCAACTATTTTCATCTCTCTATAAGTCCATGATGTTTCCTTCACGAAATATAGACATTTGAAATTGTCACATTTGAACGATAAGCCAATAGAAAAGTATAGAAAAGTAGAAATATACTAAAAATACACTCATGATTGGGAAAAGTCCCCGGGCGAATCTAGTCGAAGCCGGGTACGAACGCGTGTGGTTTTATTATATGAGAGATAAAACGTTGATGATTATGCGAAACATCCCATTTTATGTATATATTATAAAATAAGCCACATCATGAATAGATGAAATTCATCTTCCATTGTACGATATTATACTTTCTCTACATATCGTAGTACAGTCATACTAAATTGAACAACTTTCGCTTAAATTGACAATTTGAAGAATTTGAGTGATATTTATTACCAAATGATTTATTGCAAGTTTCTATGCATATTTTAGAATTTATATTTTCTCGTACCAAGAATCGCGAAAATTTAATATCAGCTGCTAATAATACTATTCTATTACTGTATAAGTTATAAGTTACATATAACACATTGTAAATTATTACATAGATATACGATTATATACTTAGTTTATGGTTTCGTACTTATAATGTAAGCTAGTGATTTCTCGTCATATACAATTCAGCAATTAAAGTCGATTTCTGTGTACAATAATCAAATTATTAAGCACCTATTTCAACTTAAGCAACAGTAAACAAAATATTTATGTTTAAGAGAAATATAGATATCTTATAATAAACAAAGCATGGTGGTCTACTATACACAAAATGTGTAGAAATATTACTAATAATTTGATTCCGAGTAAATATGAAATAAGCAAACTTTTAATGTAGCTATTTTGTTACGAATTTGTTTCTGACTATAGCTATGAAATATGCAAACTTTTATAATGTGTAATTTAATAAAATGGAATATGTTCAACTATTTTCTATTCGAGAAATGACTGCCATTTCTTCTATAGCTGCTTATTGCAGAATCTATGATATTTAGCAGTTTAATCTTTTATACTACTTTGCACGATTTATGGAGAAAGGTTTCATCTAACTGCGTGTCAAATTTAAAAGCCAGTATATAGAAGAGACACGTTCTGCTTGTCAGTTCACTTGTTATCACTCGCTCCTACCCACGGCGATCGATCATTGATCATGCTTGCAATCAAAACTTTCTTCCTTTTAGCCCTCCTACAGTAACACAAAATACTGATAAATATGCGCGGAGTAAACAAGAAAATGATATTTACGATTAAATTAGGTTCATGTTTACTATGCCTAAAGGATATTAGCAAATAAGTTGAAATATCTAGGCCTAATAACACCAACTTATTGTTTTGATTTAATGGAATTTGATCTTTCTCGAAACTACTGTATAATGAACCATATATACGGTGTATAAGGTTTTAAATATCTGCTGTAGATATTAGATTATATTGCATTTCATATATTTATGTTTACAGTAATTTCCAAAAAGTCAAATACACTTCTTAGTTTTTACAATTTTACTTTTATGTAGTTTATCCTAAGAAGATTTAAGACACAGATATAAAATGTTTTGATATACAATTACATGTACATTGCATCAGTTTGGTGCTGCACATATGCAAATTATTAATATCCAATCATCTTTTCGCTAGTTTTGAGAACATCCTTTATTATTGACGACATATCCGTACCGGTGTTTTACAGATGTCTGATGAAATTTCATTCACTGAAACTTATCTGAGCCGTTTATTACTTTCAATTTATGAATTTGGACGAGTTGCAATCTCTTTCGTCATGATTTTACTAGTGTTCAGTGACTTTCAAGTCTGGAGAGTTTGATGTTTAGTTAGACAGAAGCTCCACACCATAGTTTCCAACTGATTGACAATCATCATTGGTTTCCTTGCTGGTGAACTCGCTACTAGATAAAAGTAATTGAATATACTGTTTGTCGCCTGTCAGTTCTAGCACTGACAACAATGTTTTCTTTGTCTTGTTAACTCTGTAATTTGACTTTTTATCCGTATTATAGCGAAAAGGAAGCGAACAACTGCTTGAACAATTATCATGTAACATTACCATAATAAAATAAATCGCTCAAAAACATACATTTGAGGCCAGATTTTGACATTTATATCAAATATATAGAACATTTTCGCATTTTTTCAGAAGTTTAGAAGCTATTTAATCAGCCTATTTAATATTTCACCACCACTTGTACTAAATATTGCCATTGTATTTGTCTATGGAAAAAATGCGAGAAGCTGAGAATGCAAATACAGATAAGAAAAATACTGTTAAGCCGTTAAAGGCCCATCATCTGGTAACGCAACAAAAGCTGGAATCTTATTCATCTGCAGTTCAAGGCTACGTTTAATATGATATATCTTCCTCGAAGAAAAGAATTTAAATAACATTTAAGGCGACATCTGGTATATAGTTTTTTAATTAAGCATTATTCTAAGGTAAATTTTCAGGGAAACCTGGAGAAGTTTCAATGGAGAGCTATAGCATCTGTGAATGTAGGCCGAGAGACGTGAGGTTGCTATTTAGAGAAGCTTAGTGTTGAGAAGACTGTAGAGAAGCTCAGCAGATTTCCAGATGCGAAGACTAAACAATATCCAACTATCGTCACAGGACCGAGTTACCTTGATAGAAGTTTGCATGTTTTATCATGATACTTTATCTGCATGTTTACTATGGCTGGTTTATAACTAAAATTCTGAACTTCGAACTAAATCATTATGCTAAATTTCGTATTTATTTTTGTATGACTTTCATAATAACAAATACATGTTAATATTTAATATATATGCCTACTATTGGGCGATTACATCCTTTGTTTTAATCCTCTTAAATATATGAGTTTATACAACCGGTATACGCATTTATTCATGGTAAAATATTTTTTATTTATGGTAAAATATCAATCGCATTGGTATTGTAACTCAGTGCATTTGTCTCAATCTGATAATCATTTTGATCTGTTGGAAAAAGTTCGCTTTGTTAAAAGGTACTATCTACCCAATAGACTGGATAATTGCATTTCATTGATGCTGCATAAGTTATCAATAAGTCTAGATGGGCTAGTAATTGTATATAATATTAGTAAATAGCATTATACAAGTGCACTATTTTCTATTTAGTTTTATTATTGATGTCTTTTTCTCATTCTAAATCCTTAACTAGCAGAGTCCTTTTACCAATTGTATTTTAATGTTCAACTGTTTTTTATGCGTTCTGCGATAGTCCCAAAAAGCCTAATCCTATTTTAATATAAAACATAAAGTTGAGATTTTGTTTTCATACGAACGGAATACAGATTTTTGCGTAACTTGTAAAGAGCCATTATCTAATAATTAATGTTAACTAAATTAAGCGTTAAATGAGCATCTCTTGAAGTTTGTATTGCACTGCTGTTAAAGAGTTTTTGTCTACTAGTATTTAGCATGAGCATGCGTGTGAATCGAGTACGGAGCAAACGAGGCAATACGATCCAAGCAGATAAAACTGTTGTTCCGATCTTTAAAACATCAAAGCAATCAGTTAAAAATAACCGCGTTGAAAGATTACAATAGACAGAATTTTGCTGATGAAATAATAAATTTAATACTCTATAGAATACAGTTTTATGTGAACGTCCTTGATCTAATTGATTAAATTTATTAATTTTGTTTCATAGCTAGAAAGCAATGTGAAAATGTGTACATTAATCAAAGTTTGAAAATATAGAAAATAATTCACATATGAATTATTGACTATTGACTATTGACTTTTGTTAAATATAGATAGCAACATCATGATATCAATACTTCACAGATATTTTCTCGTTTTAAGAAAAAATTGACTTTTATGTAAGTAGACTATCTATAAGTTTAATAGAATGTTTTTTGTTAGAATCCACAAATACATTAACTTGCAACTTGTATGTAAATATACAAGCTTGGCTATAGATTGTGCTAATATCACTTAATTATGTAGGTTGAATTTAAAAATGAAATTGATTGCAGGTTTCAAATAAACTCTATTCCAATTAGGCCTACTGATCGAATACAATACTTGCAGAGCTTTGTTTCCGTTTTTCATTAGTCGTATTCTTGATAACGCTCATCTTTATTTAGGACAGTAATAAAAATCCTTAATTTCACTTTGAGCTTTTTAAATGAAGCTGAGTTTGCGATTGTTTATATTGCATTTTTATTTCCATATCACGTCAGAAGTGAAAAAGCGTTGGCGGAATGATTCATCGAAGCTATTTTGCAGACGTTATCTCGAATAGCAATAATACACTATAGTCTATAGACAATTTTTAACTTCTGGCTGTCGAACATAAAAGAAAGTTTGACATCAATAATGCATTATTACCTAGGATTCTTTAGTTGCTTGCATTATTATTACCTAAAAGATTTTTACTGAATGTAGATTATGTTTTAGCACATACTATTTAGCATATTGAAGCGTCATGCAGACGTTTGAATGTTATTACGCAAAAATATATGAGCTCTCGCAAGCCTTTTTAACAAGTTCAGACGTAATATCAAATTGTAGTTATTGTCAGAAGAATCTTTGAAGAGTAACTTATATTACTTTATAAACTACAAAATCAAAATGCCTGAAAACAGACAATTTTAATTTTGTTGATCTTTGTCGAAGATGTTAACCCTTACCTCTCTCATACTTTTCTCCTTGAGTATGTAAATAAATTAATAGTAGGCTAACTATTCTTGGCATGATTTTTTGTCCGAAAAGTGTCGTTAAGATATATATTGCATAGATTTTCATGTGATATGTGACCTATTTTAAAACAAAGGATACGAAGGTTTGTTATTGTAATTGATGATCGCTTCATTTGCAGCTAAATCTGCCTTAAAACAAAGTCATTAAATTATTTCATTTTGCCAAATTTATTCTTAGAATAAATCACTTTCAACAATAATAAAACCTTCTGATTTGCGTAGGCGATCGAATAATCAAGATGTAGTAAATATTATACCGAAGACTGTTTATTTTTTCACGGAAAGCATGATACAATGTTATTTGTTGCTCAATCGCGATACAGCACGATTCGCTGATTATGTTTTTTAGCAGATTGAAGATTCACTCTTTAGCATCTGCTAGACTTTCTATAATGAGCATAGTTTATCATTTGCAAGGCGCCTCGCACACGTAGTTGTTAATCTGTTGATTGGACTCGATTAAGTAGATATACGAAGTTCATAACTGTTTCCGGGTGCTTTCAGAAGCGAATGTATTAGACTCGACAGCATATTATAATAAACCTGATAGAAAATTTTGTGGATGTCTCTTACTCAATAAATTCTAAGATGGTTTACTTTAACATTAATAATAAATCAGTTGAATTTAGATTATAATTGTATTTTTTAACATTTGAATAAATCTGAACTGTTTGATTTAGAAAGCCAAAATAACAAAAATCATAATTTGTTTATTTTAAAGGAATACCGATCAAGAAAAACTTGATCAAGGTAGTTTCTAGAAGTACACGAAGTAAATTTTTAATTAGATTAGTTTTAATGAAATAGATCTAAATGGGTTTTCTCTGTACTTTTCAGTACTTTACATAATGAAGTGACGTACTCGTAGAAATATGTGTTGCATTACTGAGACTTTTTTTAATTTTCTCTGGAATTTATTGCATAAAACTTAGTTTAGTTTAACTTTCAAATTTAGTGAGTTTATAAACGTCAGTTTTGAAAGTTTTAAGAACATTATTATATTAAACGTATTTATTTTTTACAATTTACTAACCAATATACACATCTCTCAGCCTGACTATGTCATGATTCAATTTTCATTACACATCGCCTAACATTTGCAACATAGTAATAATGACGCATGTATTTGATACATTATCCAAAAAATTATCCGTTATTATCTATAAATTATTGTCAATGTTATTATTATCCAGAATCTCGAGCTCTTTGCAACTTTACTGATTGCTCTATTTTTACTTTTCGCGAGATCAACGTCTCACGCACATAATGCATATAGCTTATAAGTAAGTCAATTTTCGGATAATATAAAAATCAGCCTGATGTGAAATGCATTACGAAGCAAAGCACAGATCTAATGATCAGCTGGTTGAACAATGCATTTCAAGCAATTAGTGTACAAGTTCAATCTGTTATTTGACGTGCGTTTCCGTGAAATATAGGCCAGTGGTAATAACTGTTTTCTTTATGTATTCAGCAGCCTCAAATGCGTCACGTAGCCTTGAAAATTCGTTTATCAATGTGAACTGTGACTGCTAAAAAGTTTAACCTAAATTTAGCTCGTAGACTCTGCACCATACTTTGTTCAAATTGAAGGCTTTGATTTCGTTGTGGATGCGTTTTAGGATCTCTTGCTTTTGTTAATGTTTTTCAGACAAAACTTCTAAGGATTTTGGAAAAGATATATTCTTTTTTGTAAAGATATGCATTCTGAAGAGTTTTAAGACGCATGCTCTTTTAGAGCAAGCTTGTGAAAACGCATACAAAATCGAACATAAAAGTGTTGAAATTTAAAAATGTAAGAATTTAAAAAATACATACTATAGTTTAAATTTAATTCAGTGGATAATTATTAAGTTGTATAATATACATACGATATCTATTCTTTAGAATAGTCCTAAAGTAGGCCTAATTAGTTTATGACCAGTGTGAATTTAAAATTAAAGTTTAATAAAAAGTAACGTCAATCTTTAAGAAACGTCAATTTTTAAGAAACATCAATTTTTAAGAAACATTAATTTTGAATGAACTATTATTTCAAATGAATGGATAAGCTCCATTAATTAAGCTGTGAATTTCAAAACAATGGGTTGCAATAATTTTTTCATTAAAGTTGACTAATGGCGTATAATTGATGTATAGTCGGCTTTAGATATTGATCTATCTGTCCCAATATCGTTAACCTCTATTATGTAAAGAATGTACATTTAAATTTTATGTAAATAATATTTTCGCTTAGTTGTATCTACTCTAGAATTTAATATTTATAAGGTGAACTTTTTCCAAATGTCTAAATATTAATATTTCGCGTTATAGGTTATGGTCACATTGCTCCCAAGACGCCATGGGGTCGTATGTTAACCATTGTTTACGCACTAGTCGGCATTCCCTTAACATTTCTCTATCTTTCCAACATCGGAAACTTCCTAGCCGACCTCTTTCGTTTATTCTACAAGCGAATATGTTGCGACGTTCTTTGCTGCAAGAAATGCGATCGCCGGAGAAAACGCGAACGTCTAAAACTTCGTCGTCGTCGAGAAATGGCCGCACAAAACAGTGTGCTATTCGACGCGATGCATTCCAGGACGACAGAATTGTGTCCACGAATCCAGTCCGCCTCAAGTGTTCAGACCCTTCAGGTTAGGTACAGCGCGGCCGGGACGGTCTCATGCGCCGAGGAAAACCTCGGATTCGAAGCCGAGTCGCCTTGTTGCGATGTTAGTCTAGTTCGGTCGGCATCACTCGATGTGTTTTCATCGCAGAATGAGTTCAGCACACCGAATATATCGCGTGTCAGTCGGTTGTCGATAGGAAGTGGTGACAAGAAATTAAGTAAATCATTTGGCGATGATGCTGTACGTGAAACAGCTATTTTAGACGACGAAGAGAATTATTTCTATTCGAATTGCGATGTTAGAGAGACAGATATTGTGGATGATTCATCCAGTGTGACTGAGTTTTCAGATTGCTTAATTAAGAGTAGACATAAAAGCGGGCATTCAACATTAAGGACTCCTTCATTTAAACGTGGAAAATCAACGGAGAGAGGCCGTCCGACAGAACTGAAAACTTTGAGCAATGACAAGAAGCATCCCTGGTCAAAATCATATCCTCATTTAAACATACCATCGATAACCACGACTCCGCCGCCGAGAAGCGGCGAAAAAAAACGAGTTTCTCCAAAACGCACTCCTAGTAAGTCATCGTCAAAGGGCAAAAAAGATAGTCGGGAAAATTCTCAGTCGTTTTTAAGTCCACCTAAACCTGGTAACATAAAATTAAAAGCAACAAGGCAACCTTCGCCGCGAGAACGAAAAGGTACAGAATCTCGTAGTGATGATATAGAAAGTAATCGTCAAATAAAATCACTCGTCACTTCTCCACCTACTCGATCTTCAGCTCAAGCCTGTACCACACCTGCAGCCACTAAGTGGAAGCGTCTGGGACAATTAGCGCGAGGCGGTGAAACGTCGGAGTCCGATAACTGGCAGAATCTCTGCGATCAAAGACGACAGCTGGTCGATCCAGCGAGATCCGCCGAACGTCAAAACAGTTTCAAAACGAGGAACGTCAAATCTGGCAGCGCCGACAGAAAAGCGAAAAAAACGGGAAAATTAACGAAAACAAATTCATTATCACGAGAAAGTTCTACTCCGTCTCGTCTGAGGCGGGCGCGGAAGGACCTGGACGTCCTCGTGGCGGGGGTTAGCCCCTCTTCCGCGCTACCTAACGGTAGGCGACCGCGACGTAGACATTCCATGGAATCGATCGATCTAAAGTTTAAATCGAATCATGGATATAAACGTTGGGGTAGAAGCGCTTCAAGGAGAAGACATCATTCTGAAGAGTCCTTTGTGACGGCGCTAAGCGGCAGCGAGCAGTCCGAGATTGACGATGACTCTAGAAATATATACTTCGAGAGAGAGCGTCTGCGTCGACACAGCGCCGGACTGGAGCGACTGGATCTAGACCCGATGAACACGGCAGAGTTTCTCAGCCGGTACAACGCGATCAGTCCTCTTATGTTTCCAGGATTAAACGGCATAGGATTAATTGACGATCCGTTCGATTATGAACTGGAGGAGGAAGATAGCGAAGGAAAGGTTACGGTACCGATAGCCGTTTGTTTGCTGATAATTGGGGGGTATATTGCAATGGGAGCGGCTATGTTTACTACCTGGGAAAATTGGGGTTATTTAGACGGGTCTTATTTCTGTTTTATTACTTTAAGCACGATAGGTTTTGGCGATATCGTACCGGGGACTAAAATGACAGACTGGGAATCGAATGAAAAGCTTGTACTGTGCGCCCTGTGGTTAGCTTTTGGTTTATCGCTGTTAGCCATGTGCTTTAATCTTATGCAAGAAGAGGTAAAGGAAAAATGTAAATGGTTGGGACAGAAGTTAGGAATTTTAACTGATGATGAAAATCAAAGGTAGCATAGCTCTGTAATTTATTATGTATCTAGAGCATGTATATAATTTATCATGTGTTATAATAAAAATACGCATCCTTTGTGTTTATATTTGTGTGTAGAATTAAATCAGTTGCTGTATATATGTTATCTTGCGCAAAAGATAAAGGTAGTTGAAGTGTAGGTGCCTTTATTTTTGAAAAATATATGTATAAGTCAATGAATATTAATATGTATGCACCTGTTTTTTAATTAAATATGGTAATTGTTGTTTTTATAGTTATTTTTTACATTTTATATGATTATGATAAAGTTTAATTCTGGCATTAAAGAGCCGTACTATTGTAGGTTGCCTGCTTTGCCGTTATGAAAAAAATCACATTCAATTGTTTATTATACTTTATTAGGCTGCAAAATTCATGTATAAATATTTAATTAAATATCATTTCAGTGCCTATTCCAAATATACTCAAATCTTGTATTAATATTCATTTTATATAAGCTTACTGTTCTAAAACTATACCACACCCTTACGATAGATAATAAAACATCGAACAGGTAGCATCTTTTTTATGCTAACTGTTTATAATATTTTCTAAAAACGTCGTTTTTGATCAGAAGCGATGCTGCTGCACTGTATAATTTCCTCAACACTCTAATTTTTTATGCCTCGATCTTTCAAGTGTTTTGACGTGTTGCGTTCTATCGTTACCATAACCCTCTACACCTGCTTCTTTTTCATTGTTCATCACTGACGGATTCTCTCGCTTTACACCAAGTCCATTCTCTGGATTTGTTTACGAAAGCTGAAATACCATTGCCAATGATATTTCGCAGTACTTAAATCAAAAATAGCAATTCGCGATTCCTCTACGGTTTGAAGTGGAGATGTTTACTGTAGAATGCCACTTAAAAGTTGTTGAATTATTGCTGGATTTTGATAAGGAAAACATCGTATCAAACGACGACAATATTTATCGCTGATTCTCGATCGTTTTTCGGTATACCACGGGGTTTATAGTTTCCAGTTATAATGACATTTGATTTCAATTTATCTAAATATTATGATAAAGGTAATAACTCAAGAGACTGCATGTAGCAGTCAGATATTGATGCCAGATACACAAGTTATGCTAAGGGATGTACTGTTTAAAATACTTTAGTAGCCTCATTTTATATTTCAAGTTATTTGGGAAATACCGATTCCATTAAACTAAAATAGAAAAAATATATTATACGCTTAATTTTTACTACTACTACTATGATATGACTATACTTAATATGACTATAATATGACTATTTATAGTCAGTATTAAGTGGTGTTAATAAATTGTTTATTTATTGACTATATTTTTAATTAAAAATAAGCTACAGTATCATTGACTAATATAATGCATGATTCAATAAGCTGGATTGTTTCTGTTATAAAATTGTTATACTAAGCTTTAAAATACTTAGGATCTGTACTTATGAGACAACATTTTTAATGTTAATACTGGTCTTTCACGCATAAAGAATAATCATTATTTGTATAGTTCATTTGTATACAAAAATTGATAAATCCTACACAAAAACTACGTTCAAAACAGTTAAATAACATAATCTTCAGTTTTAATCATACGAGCAAAGATTAATGAACACTGTATCCGAGCCAAGCATTTTCACAAAAATGAATATTTTATATTCGATTAAAAATTTTCTATCTATAGACAGCTTTCAGTAAGTACTGCACTGAGAAGACTATATCCTCATTCACTTTCATGGACTAATTTTAGATCATGCGTGCCCTTGAGCCGTTCAATCTGACTAGAATCCGAGTATTGTGATAAGGTGCAGAGAGCTATTAAAATCAGTTTTTAGTTTCTAATCGCAGCTCATCAGCAAAATTGTAAAATATCCTACTCGGCATAGACAGAACTAAGATTCGAATTTCTCAAAGCGCAATAATTAGCTATTTGCTATAATCTTAATTTTTCGGAAAAGTATGATATGTGGGGGGGGGGGGGGAAATCATAAAAACGGCATTATATAATTTATGTATATCACATTAATCATATATTTAACGTTAAAGCTATATCGCTTCTGTAATAATAATTGCAATTAATGTTATAATTATAGTTATAGAATTAAAATTCTAGTAAAAAATACCATAAGAAAAACTGTCATTAAACACTTAATCAATGGTTTTTCACTGTTATCTTAATCGCACTATCTTTAGAATTTCTTCTTAAAATAGCTTAGACATTCTCATCTTTCAGGCAGGCAGTCTTCAAGCGGCTCATTTCTAATAGACAATAAATTGTCAGCTTTCAAATCTGCGGCTTCTCAATCAAATTATTCTTGAAAATCGTCGATCGTCTGTCTGTCAAGACATCCTCGAAGCACGAGCACCTGTCGAAACAGGATGAGTGCTATAATTCTCTCGCTCAAAACAACGCCTCATCATCGTGGTGTATAATGAATTATAGCTTATCCGACATTAAGGTCGCGAGTTCAACGTCGAGTTGCTGCACCGAGACGCTATACCTAGACAGGGATCATTCATGGACTGCACGTGTCCTGGAGATTTATATTTAGTTCCTAGTTGTATATAAAACGAAGTAGAAAATGATGAAATATTGCATAATAAAGTGCAAAGTGCTTACATTGATTACATAAACATTAATCTATTACATTTGAATAGTTATGTAATAAATAGATCTATTTTTGTTAGAACACAACATAAAATTTGTTTTATAATTCAAAATATATTATATGGTATATACAAATAAGACTTTATAATATCAAATTAGATCTGTTAAATAATTAAACATAAAATCGTATCTATAAATAATAATTATGATCCAAGAAATAATGCAAGTCATGCAAAGTAATGGGAAATCATCACTATAGGTATTAGCTCTTTATAAGATGCTAAAATCGCTTAACTTGACGCAAGAACAGCCATTGAGATAAAGTTTACTCGAGCATTTGAGATAACAGTATAGGATAGAGTGGAGGAAAGATCAGCATGTATTGGATAGTAAGTAGAGCCAAAACAAACCGACTTATTATTTCTATGAGCTTTTTAAGTTTTAAAGTAAGCAGGCTCTGAAACTGTACGTATCAAGTTATCGCACCCAGGGTTGCAGTAATTGTTGTGTTGCCAAATACAATAATTTATTGAGTTCATGGTAGTGATTAGCTTCTCGTATTATAAATGAGAAAAATAAAATTACGATTGTAGCACCTGGATAGTAAAGTACATGAAATATAATCACTTAAAGGCACTTTTCGAAATTATTTTATATTTAAAATGCGATATGTAATTAAGCCTAAGGTACAACATAAAACAATGAAAAGTAAAATATTGCATGCCTATTAAATATAATATGTCTGTATATATAATTTTCGTAAAGAACCAACAACCGGTATTGCATAGCCTATATATTTATTGCTCAGGCGTACAGTATATAAAACATTCATTGTTCAAAGCACGCCGTAACATAGTTTATATTTTAAACTTAAATGTCTATTAATTTTCAAGTTCTAATTAAACAAGTTGTTGACAGCATCCTAGACATAAAATATTGCATTTCTGAATTAAGAACTTTACGCAAAACATTGTTATTTAAATTAAATAATATGGCTTATTTCCATGATGCATACAGTTAATCATGCAAGTACCAGGGGCTTATTAATGTTATGACATTAATTTGCTTCACAATATAATAAACAACAGATTCTAATATATGTCAAGTTTACATTTCAGAAACTGGTCCATTGTTTAAATTGAATTGATTGGCCTATTAATACACATCAAATTTAATTAGTTTACCCTATCAATAAATTAATGCGATCGACTGAGCAATCTGAGCCAATTCAATTACAGTAGCACACTCAAGTAGAAAAATTCGAGCGAACATTAATGAATAATCAAACGCTGCTGATTACTTGTTAGTGTTGAATATCGTTTAGCCGAGGTATAGCCTAAAGCCTACATGTTATTTTAGGCTTAAACAATTGTAAATTATAGTTGATCGCAAATAAAATGCACTGTATTGTTGATATTAATTATAGTAGAGTATTACTTTAATTCGATTATTACAAAAAATAGACTTACCGCGAATTGATTACAATAGTTTAATCACTTTTTCTTTACTATAGGCTAAAATTGATGAAATCTTCATATAAGTTTTCGTCTGAAAATATATAAATTAATTAGATAGAAGAGATTATCACAAGTATCGATATAAATATTTGGCTAAATCAACACAATCAATGATTATACAATTCAAATGAATTCGCAACAATTATCATCTTGTTCGTTTGATGATCAAGAACCTCATATTTTGAGAACTAAGTTGATTCTGGCTGAATTATCTGATCAACAATTTCTTGATGATCCTCCTTATGATGAACTCTCTCAAACAAGCAAAGATCTCCAATTAAAGAACAATGATGATTTCTTCAGCAATTGGAAGTGTTCATCGATAGAAAGTAGGAATAAAAAACGGTTGCCAACTTCAGCTGTTTTTAGTTTCAGCAGAAGACGTTGTGTTCTTCCATGGTCAACAACTGATAGCCCAAGATTACTATTCCGACGTCGAACAATGGACAGTTATAATTATAATAAAGGCACGTCTTATTTTTACCAATTTAGACACTCTAAGGACTTACAGAAATATAGTAAAGATGATCAGCAATACAGTGAAGGCGTTGAAGAAAAGTCACTTCCAGCATTTAGTGATACAGTAGACGAGAGCGAAGATCCATACTTGAGAAAATTCAGAATTACAGGGTAGGATTTAAACCGAAATATTTTCAAGAATATCTATAAGCTTGCAGTGATTTTCGCTGTTTTGTTGCTGTATAGTCAATGTTGAAAATTGAAATGTTGTTTTTTTGTTGGCTATTAAATTCACTAAGTGATAGACTGAATATTATACTATGAAACTATCAATTGACTCAATGTTGAGACTATTCATTATAAGTATAATCTTACAAACACTCTATTAAGATTATACTTTAACTTAACTGATATTGAATAAAAAGGATCTATTATTCGTTAGAGAATTATTTCACTTGAACTAATTGCTTCGTATCTGTCAGACTGGTTGCAGTAATCATATATTTATTGAAAACAATGCACATAATTATATTGGTCTTGCGATGCGATATATAGGCCTAAGAACAAAATCATTTTTATCAATGAGCATTTACGATTCAATGTATCGTGTCGAGGTTAAGTGGAGAGCGTCTTCAATAGCTTTGCTGTACATTATCTCTATGTATTTACATAGGTCTATAGACCAACACAATTAATTAGAAAATGCTACAATACTTGAGCTAATTGCATCAGTAAATTGTATGAATGCTTTCAGCGATCTCGAAGAACGCTTACGACGTCTGGCTCTGATGAACAGACTAAGAGAAAGGTTAGTAATGGTTATTATTGTATAATTTTATATTGATCAAAATCATTAAAATCGAGAAACATTATTATTATTATTATTAAGAGATCCAAGAGAAAGAATCTCCTTGTTTAAAAGACCATTCAAGTAAGTAATGCAAATAACCATTCAAGTAAGTAATGCAGAAGAATTTGCTGGGGCACTGGCCTCGACAAATATTAAAGTTATTATTAAATTCATATTAAGAATAGTGTTAAAAAATTAAGCTTAATTTTATTGTAAGCTTAAATATATAATAAAATTCAATATAACGGGTAATTTTTATTTTTTGATGATAAAATATTTGTCAGGTTCGGTCAGTTTGTATCTGAAAAACCTGAAACACAGCCAGTAGAAACTTTTGAAAAAAAAGATGAAACCTCTTTGCTGCGGAAAAGAGAACAGACGTCATCTATAGAAAACTCTCAAATTGTCAAACCAACTAGTTTTTTTCTGGATCCCAAAATATTAAATACATATTATTCGTCAACACTTAAACCTAATACTAGCATGCACACTGAGACATCAGCTTTATTAATACATCGAAGATTAGAACCACAGTTATACAGCATGTCTGATTTAATCCATACAAGCAATTATGCAAATTATTTGAATACAACGAAACATTTCTGGCCACTTAGTTGTCAACGTCGTCGATCTCTTCAGGATAAGACATCTGAAGGTTTTTCACCATCTCCGAGTAATAGGCAAATTACAGAACCTGAAACATCAATGATATCGTATTTACAGAGTCTTGGTAAACTACACCTACCCTCTCCTGCAAATGATATAACATCATATCAAAAAGAAATAAAACAATTTGATGTTAGAGACAGAAATACTAGTCGATCTCAATTTAATGAAAAGAAAAATATTCAGCATAAAAATCCAGACGCAGAAAAGGTGTGCATAAGGCTAACTCACGCACAGAGAGATTATAACACAAATCAAATTCATACTGAAATGTTAATGGAACCTCGAGATAATATCAAAGATGTAAAAAATTATGAAATGGATGTTACGGAATCTGAAGGTAGAGATCCTGTTATTGAAGGTGGATCCTTATTACAAAACAGACAGACTACGTCTGCAAAATATCATATGAATGGTACGTTTCATGACCACGGAGTATTAAAGTTATCATCATCCTGTTTAGTGTCAAATGGATGGAACAAAGGGTCTACTGATACTTCAGCCACAGTTTCACGCTGCTCCTCAGCAAAACCGAAGATCATCTCAAATGCAGTTGCGGTTGATATCGGTTCAATGGGCACAAGGAAGCATGCAAGTATAGGATTCAGAGGGTATATCAATAGAAGCGCTTTTACAGGAAGGTCTAAGATTTTAAAAGATAGCGGAACAACTTCGTTACGATTTGGATTGGATATTGAAGATAAGAATATGATGGTAGCAACAACATCTGTTATTCCAATATAGTGTGTTGAATCTGTTGGTCATAGAAATTGATTCGAACTCTAATTGATAGGTTTCAGTTTGATACTATTTTTAAGAATATTTATCAATAGACGGCTGAATAGTTTAATGAATTTAAAAAGTTCTAATCTAAATATCATTATGAAAGAAATAATTTATTTTTAGCAATAATATATATGATGATATTTACAGGTAAATAATTAATACAAAGCTGATCTATTTCAAATTTAATTTCACTAGCGTAAAAACAGGTTATATATTCTTCTTGGTGGGTTCAAACTCAATTAATACTTAATATTAATTATTATTGGTATTATTTTGACTTAATATTTTTATTATACTCTATTAAGTGACTAAACTCGCCTTTAAATGTTCATATCAGACAAAAAATAATTTCTTTTGGCTCCACTTACAAGGCGAGTTATAAGACTAAGTCATTTCTTACAATTACAATTGATGACATTAATTTAAATAATTTATTAGTAAAATAGACTTGAAAAAAAATTAAAATGCTACAAATTTAAACACAAAAATCTCAGAATATAAAGGTGATATACTAAAGATGTTTGTATTAATATGTTATATAAGTATTAGCAACTTTTACATTATTTACCAATAATAATAATTATCGATCAGTTTGTTTTATAATAACTAGTTGATGAAATAAAGTTATTACTTATACTGTAAATATTGCAAACATATTATATACTCATCAAAGATACATTTATATACAAATTAAAAATTAATAGTTAAGAAATAATAAAATAAATCTAATACTTTACATTAAGCATCTGAAAAAATAATATACGATTTAGAACTATTAAAACTAAATAACAAACATCGATTTTTCGATAATTTATGATCTATGCTGATATATGACAATAATACTGAAATAGTACAATAATACTATTAACACAATATTAATGATTTACACCAAATTAATCGATTAATAATTTATTCCGATTGATTTTCAAATGATTCACTAATAGCTCCATGTTGTCTACGAGCTTCATCTAAAACTGTATCAGGATCAGCCAAACCGAGCTAAATAAACAAAGCAAGTTACAAATTGATAACTAATATACTTTATATACCAATTGTATTACTTAGTATATTAATTACACAATTAGTAATTTCGACAGAGAAAGTTTAAAATCAGGCATATTTTGAGTACTTGAATAAAATTTTATGATTAGTATAAGTTATTCAATATTTTAGATTATTTCACACTAGTGTATTTTTATGTAAAACATTATAATTATAATTGCAAGAAATATTTCACCCAAGACTGATGTTTAATTACCCACATGAAACAAAAAAATATTCAGTAAAAACATGCAATATTCGAGATTTTAAGAAAATAGATTCTAGTCCCCTGCTTCTTCTAACTTCCCTAAATTCACTGGTTATCCCAACGGAGTAAAAATAACTGATTAGAAATTTTCACAATTGAATTCTAACAACTTAATGGGTACCCCGACAAAAAGGCCCAAAATACAATAACCCGACAAAATATCCATGTCAATTTATTTAATAACCCTAACCCCAACTAACCCTAAACTTTACCCAAACCCTAGCACTAACCTAACTTCAATCCTAACCCTATTGAGAACCTTAACCCTAGCTCTAAGAAGTACTGATTTGCTTGAGGCCGTTTTGACAGATCATGAACTTAATGTGCTCTTAAAATTACTTTTAACATAAAGATATAAGTATAGCTTACAACAGGAATAGGATAAGGAGTAGCATCAGCGACTGTCTCGCGATTGTAGTCAATCATTTGTCCGCACTTTGCAATGTCATAAATCCAGTAACCTTCCAGCATTTGACTCGTATAGTAGAACTTTCCGTGTCCATCTTTCTTTCCATTCTTAAATGAACCTTCATATCTGTGACCATTTGCTATATGCATATGAAATACAGCATTACACACTACTAGAATCAAGTCCAGGCCCGTTATATAAGTGGTTAGAGTGCTGGATTCGAAATCGATAGACCCCGGTTCGAATCCCGGAGAGAATGAACCTATTGATAGAATCAAGATCTTAACATAGGCCATGTGTTTAAAAATATTATTCATTTCATAAAGTAATGTTAAAATAAACGGTTTATTGCTTAAATTAAATATTTGTGTCCGTAATATCAAATACCGTAAAGGGTCATTCCAATACCACTGGCTTTATCATTATCCCATTCACCCTCATAAATGGAACAGTCCGGAAATGTCATTCTTCCCCAGCCATGTCGCTTTCCACAAAACCACTCTCCCTCATATGATACCGTCTCACTGTAGAACTGCGTTCCAAATCCCTAAAATATTAATTTTTAATTTTTAATTTGCAATACTTTCACAAACACAGTAAGATCAATTCGACTTAAATCAAAAGAGAAATATACAAAATGCACAAAGTTGTGATAAAATGCAAAAAACGACAACAAAAAAGGGTGTTAATGCAATTAATATTTTTCACTGTAAATTAATAGATATTGAGATTCTTGTTCAAAGAAAAAAAAATAATCACAAATATTACTATCACTTAGGTAAAAAGGATTTAAAAGATTCAAATTGATTAATTTATTTATCATAATAATTATATTATTATGATAAATAAATAATTATTATAATTATTATAATAAGGCACGTTGGGGCACGTTGGGTCTTGCTTTTGTGAATGAGTTGGGCAGACGGGTCTCTATCGTTTCAGGAGATCCTAGGTCCA
>JAQIXG010001258.1:0-23298 GCA_034700105.1 Oconnorella tubifera
TATAGATTTTAATTCACCAAACAAATGGTAGACAATCATAGTAAACAGAAAATCAAAATCAAAGTAAAATAAATAAATGAACGAAAAAATAATACAATAAACGAAAAAATTAAATTAAATGTCTTGCACAAGTATATAGTAATCACTCTATATGACAAACAAACACAAAAAATTACGTAAGTGCATACAATGACTTAACAAAGCAAATTACAAATGATATATAATTATTATTACCGAAAATAATCACACTGTTAACACACTTTCTTCAAATCTTCTCCAAACTTTTTGCTTTATTAAATTTTTTGAATCTCCCGGTGAAAAGTTATATATATTTATCAATGATTTTAGTTCAATGTTCATGTTCATCAATTTTAGAATTATCGCAAAGTTGTTCATATAATAATCATTTATTAAGAAAATTGATTCGTAAAATATCATATATACACCAAAAACTTAGATAACCCGAATAAAACAGACAATTTTCAATTGTGATTAGATCTGTCGTCTTGAATATTTTTGTAAAAACACTGTTATATACAAAACTTAGTGTATAATATATAACAAATAATTCTTTTTAGTTTTAGTCGTCAATTAAACTCATTTTGAAAACATAAGCCTACAATAAGTCAAAACGAAAAACAATTTTGGTTATATAATGTAAACTAATTATACTAGTTTAATTCTCTACATAGTTTAATTCTCAGTTGTGTAGTTTTGAACTTTTAGTTTATTTCGTTCGTTGAAAAAGAGGGGGGGGGTGCCAAATTATTGTTTTTGTCCCGGTCGCCATAAATCCTAGCTACGCCACTGTTTGCAGTGATTTATAAATACTTCATTTCGAATAAGCTATATAATAATAATTAATTCTTACAAATATTCTTTAAGTGAAAGTATGAAATAAACCAGAATTATCTCTTGATATATTAACTGATAATTACAAAACAATATTACTGTATTGTATCTAGTAATTTTTATTCATCAATTTTTTTCTTAAACTGAAAATATTTATAACACAATTTTTAAGCTTATCTGAACAAATATGCAAAGATTTAGCAACAATTTCTGATAAGATTATTTCTTCTACATCTGTAATATATGGAAGATGTGTGTGTATCTTAAAAAACGGCAGGTATCACTTTATCAGTAGCTGAAAGTCAATAATTGGCATATCCTCCTTAACTGATGCAGAAAGAATTCAGTGATATTCAGCCAAAAGAATACTTCAACAAGATAACGCGTTGATGTAAAAGAATCGCTTTAGCGATGAAAACTTATTCACGCTGTGGATCAAGATTGCTCAACTTATTTTAAAATATTTAAGTAATTTATTACTACCTAGTAGTGTGTAGTATTTAAGATTATAGGTACTACTGTAGTAGATCATAGTCTAGCTACTACAGTAGACTATGTTCTACCAGTTTTTATATATTATTTGTTTTGCGGATAATTGTATAAAGTGAAGCTTGTATATTATATAATAATTTATTCAGTAGATGTTTACTGGGAAATTATTTGCGATAAATGTAAATACATTTGAGAAGTTTTGAATATGTATTTTTGAAAGTTTTACTTTTCAATTATTTACAAGTCTCTGCAACGAGGTCCCGTTTTCACAAGGCCCGCCCCTTCGTTAAAATTTATTTGTTCCAATCTTTAATTTCACTTTGTTTCACTAATCCCAATCCTAACCTCAGTCTCTACTTATAATTCTAACCCGAATTTTATCAATTGCGCAGACATATGCTGAGATTTGTAAAATATTATTCTCCATTTCACGCTTACAATTACACTTCAGTAGCAACACAGGTTTTAATTTTGTCCGTTCATCTTTGAGTTCAATTTTGATCATCTTCAGCTTGAACTTTGCCCTTCACATGTGGATATCGGCTTAATCGACATGCACATAATCGTCGTCTTCGTGTATATATTACAAGACTACAGGACTACCCACAATGTGATATATGGAAACGTAGTAGCAACATTATAGCTGAAAAACATGTTTAAAGATTTAAGTCTGTAGTCGGCTTGTAAACGCTCCTTTTTTGATGATTTTAAGTTAGTCTCTACTAGCATTATTGTTTGACCAAATTAGTTTTTGTTTAAACTATCGATTAAAGATTAATATAATACCTGAATATTTTCATGATTTCTTTGTTATAGAGATTATGAAATTGAATATTGTTACAGGGCCTGTAACAACACCGCATCGCTTTATAAATTTATATCTTCGGGTTATGTAAAGCGAAAAGTTATTGACTTTTCGAGCATTGCTAACATTTAAACTGTTTTGAAGATTATCGTGGAACTCAGTTTCTGATTATGACGACGAGCGATTATCACGGATTTCTTCTGAGAATAATATCTGTTTTAAGAAGAACTGTATTGCTTCAAGAGATTGTGTGAGTTCCTTTTGCCTAAGGGTTTCTTGAATTTGTAATCTTATGATTTGGTCCGGAATATTAATAATGAATCCGTTTAGTGATATCCAGAAAGTGATTCAAATTTCATGTATTTGATAAGATATCAAAGAAATAATGTTAGATTTATTATGCAATGTCCCAAAATATTTGCATTGTGAAACTCAATCTTACATTTAGGGTTTTTATTTTTCTGACTGCATATCATATCCAATATTATTCAAATTTCAGGGAAGCCGACTTCACATATTTTGACTATTGAAAACGGTTGGAAATACTGAAATCTTTAAATTTAATTATTCACAAGATGGCAGCATGTTCTTAAGAGATTTTGAATATATTTTCTTGATAATAACATTATACAGGGACAGTTTCAGTGTAGATTAACTACTATACTATTAAAGGACTGCAGTTTCTGCTCGATTTTATGATTAGACATATTTTTTTACCCATTATCCATCATATTTTTTTTAATAATTTAACTATTTCAGCAGGTTTTGTTAAATATAATAATAAATAATAAATAAATAAATAATGTAGACTTACAACTTACAATTTTGAGGAGTGCATGCTGATTATATCCTTATCTTATTTTCTTATTCAGAAATTGCTGAATTTTCAGTCGTGAAATTTTTGCCTTTACTTCCTTCAGAATTTTTATTCGTTTGTGATAAGAGGCTTGCATCTTTTTTGATGTAGCAATTTTCAAAATATATAATTTTTGTTAAATTCTATAGAAATATCATTTTATCCCATATTTCTTTAATTTATTATAACTGGCGACTTGTTTATTTGTTAGTACTTTTGTCATGCTATAACATTACAAATAGAAGGGGAGGGGAGGGGGGTGTTGCTTAAAAATATTTTCAGCTGCTTTCTATCAAAGCTAAATACTATTTCAATTACAATATTATCTTTATTATGTGACATATACGGGTATAAATTTTCTATTTTGAAGAAAAAAATCACCCCTGAAATATTTCACTATTTTCAGAAAATATTTACGAGCTTATATATACTATGGACTGATATAATAGTCTTAAGTAAATTGTATTTAGCTTAATGTTATTATTATTAAAACGCGATGTGCTTATTTAGACAAATCGTAAAAAAAATACAATGGTCCCATAATTTGTAAAATATCTGCAATCAATTATGTGTGAAACTCAATCCTAATCTTTATATTCCGATATAACTTTCTAAAATGCAATTCGTATTAGATTCTAAATACAACTGATTGTTTACCAGATAAAGCTATTTTTTACTTGCATTTAGTGTATTGTCAAAAGTTGACCTGAAACATCGCAAACAAGATATCTTTTTTATATTAACCCGTCTCTTATTATCTAACGCCAAAAACACTCAGTTTTTCATTCTATATATTTATATTACAACACGCTGCTGCAAGCAATAATATTATTCGCATAGGCTAGTTTTTTTCTAGTTGAGTGAAATGTATAAATTTTCAATTTAGTAGACCATTTTTCAATTTGAGATCGTTGCGTGAAGCTTAAGCAAGACTTAAATATGAATTAGTCGACTTTCCAAAGGGTTTCATTGCAAGCTTAACTTTAAGGGTGGAGCAGTGTAAAAACGTTACTTACTTATTACTTAGCTGAGCAACAGAGGCATCAACATTAAGTACACCTACATTTTTTTGTAAAAGCGACTTTGTGAATTTGTTGCTTTTCTACTTTATTAGAAAAACTAAGCAGTCATTATTCTTTATAACTTTTGCGGCATAATAATATAATATTTATACTCGCCCTGTTTAATTATTAATCTTGCTAAGTTTGTTTAGAATTATGGAAGATTGAGTCAATTATGGTCGAGAAACTAACACATACTTGATAACAGTCATATATTATATGATGTGGCTGTTAACATCGCCTGTGTTCATTGACGATACAGTTCTTTAGTCATTTTTTAGGATATCATAACTATCAGAGTTTGAGATATGTAATGCACCCTTTCTTACTGTTCATTTTTTAGATAACCTTTAACAGAATGTGTTTAGCAATTCGGCTTACAGTTAAACAAACGAAAAGAAGCTTAAAAATGAGATGTTGTGAAGTTCTAAACAGTGTGTGGCATTTTAATGAAAAACTTTTTGAAAGTTGTCAAATATATGATCATTGATTATATATAGTCTTTATAAAGATATATTATGAGTATAAAAGTGTTGCAGCTATTATTCTAATAATCAAAGTCGTTTCTAATAATCAAATCATTGTAAAATCAATGCATCTTTAGGCACTAATTTAAATACTAATTGCACTATGATTTATGCACTAAGATTACATTGGAATATAAGTCTTAAAGTTTCAACTATTTCTTACACTATAGTATACACAATTTTTATGAATATGATTTTCTCGTACCTCCCCCAGTATTATCAAATAATCAGCGCCACCAGGTGTTAAACATAAGCATAACAGCGAATATAATTATCCTCGTCCAGAGTTAGCGCCTGCGGGCTTCAGGCTGTGATAGAAAAGTATTTTTTTGTAAAAAGATATGTCTCGAATTGACAGTCTCTTCATAGTGGCGATTGTATTTAGTTGCGTCGTTGCGTTAGTTATTGAAGATAGGCGTCACGGCGAACGGCGACCGAATCACTACGTCGGAGGTACAGACATTACTTGGTTGATTTATTTTAACTGAGTTATATTTTAAGTTTAATTCATTTATAAAATAATGATAATGTTTATGGTTTTCGTATTCGACTGCATGATAAGTACTGAATTTACGGTTCGTGTGTAGTTTGCTTCATTAAGGTAATCTGGAAGATATTACCGGTTGCTATTTTTGATCGATTTTTGCAATTATTTTCTGTAGGAATAGAATTTTACATTCATTAGATTTTATACACATCTTTATTTTGAGCATTGTCAAAATAATTTAGTTTTCAGAGCATAAGAACTACCGGTAGTTAGATTTAATTGCAGAAAGATATTTAATCAAATCTTACAGTTTAGCTTCTGCTGCTTCAAGGTCTATATCCAGTAATGCTGATTTGAAAAGCATCACTTTCTTTCATTATTCATTTTAAAAACTTTAGTTGTTTTTCCTTCTTTTTTGTTATTTTATTCTTTGCACTGTCACATAATCACATTGTATTAAATCACAGTTTATTACTTGAATTCAAATGAATTGATTTTTTCAGAATATAATCTCATTAGCATAATGAATACTCATTTAGCAGATTTTTAATAATTTATTCCTAATTTAAATATTCATACATTTATAATAATCAAAATCTTCCTCTCTCCACACTATCATAATATCATGTATCAAAATACTAATAGTAAGACTTACACAATGATACTAAATACTATTATTATTGCCATCCAGCTGGTTACATGTGTGATTTATAACTATAGTAAAGATATAAAATTACATTCTGTCTATTCATTAAGTTTGATTTAAATGTTTCTGAGGCAGCTGTGTAGCAAATTTCAGGCATATGCTTATTGTTGTTTTATTTATAATCTTCACCTCATTACTAAATAAATTATGGACTCACTAATGTAATACATTATTAGTTGCCTATTTATGAAAAAATATCATATAATTGATAAGTTTAACTATGACTGAAGATCATTTTAAGAAGTCCATAGAAGTTTTTGCTTATACACAGAAATTATAAAGTTACGAATTATCTTTATTATAATTATGTCACCTTACATGTTGGCTGAAGAAATTTAAGTCCATTTTTTTTCTTATTAATCTGATATATCTTTTCTCTCTTTTTAAACATTGATAATAAAACTTTCCACTAATTAAACATCAGCTTGTTTTGTAGTAGATCGATGCAAGCCTGGAGGCCGCAATCAGTGTCACATAGATGCGACTTGTTTCAACACAACAAAGTCACATCGATGTAAATGCAAAGATGGATACTACGGTAATGGAAAAATCTGTGTTGGTAAGTATTAACTGTTTAAGAATTATTTTTATCTAACTTTAAAATTAAATATAAAAATAAGAAAACACTTTTAAAAATCATGACACGAGTCAATATTCTTTTAGTTAGTTAAGGTTACGTTTAACGTGTGGATTACCGTATTAACCATGTCGAAGACATAGCTGTCAATATCAGCACCTTACTAAAAGGGTTCAGCTAGTCAGAGAAATAGTGGGCTCACCGGGATTCGAACCTGGACCTATCGATTTCGAATCCAGCGCTCTAACCACTTCTCTAACGGGTCTTGACAATATCAGAAACTTGATCAGACTTTTCTGATCAAGTTTCTGATATTCGTCGGATATTTGTAAAGTTATTATTCTTTATGTATGAAACTTATTACAAATTTTATAGTAAGTGCATTCCACTATTATGTTTCTTTTGAAACTGATAAAATTTGTCATTTTTTTAATGTTTAATAAATTTATTTACTGATGCTATCAATGTGAATTTGTCATCATCTCGCCTTGATTGCGTAAGCCGGGGGCGGGGGGGAGGATTGGAAAATAATAATGCTTAGAACTTATTGTATAATTTATATTATCATTTTAACTATCCTTTTTATAATGCATTTGCAGGCGGAAAGTTTCAGTAATATCTCCAGTGGAAATTTGATTAACATTGATTTTAAATCAGATTTTAAATAATTTAAATAAATGATTTTAAATCGGATTTTCTGTTATTAATGCTCGATTTCATGGAGCTTGTATATCTAGGTCTACAGATTCTATTCATATGTACCGATTTCTTTCTTAAAATCGTGTTATATAACACAATATTTGTATGTTTCAATATCATGGCATTGTAATAAGCAGATGATGCCATGACTCAATAAACTAGCTTCAATAGCCATGTACCTTGCAGATTTTAACCAAACTCTTAGCTAAAATTATTTTTTAGTTAAGCAAGCTCTCTGGGATCTTTTATAAATCTGTTTTTACAAGCCACTCGCTTCAGGTCTTTCATCAACCTAGCTCTCTGAACTTTATCTAATGTAAAACACTTCATACAGTTTTTGTATTTTCAGATCTCAACGAATGTGAACATGAGAATGGTGGATGTGTTCACAGATGTGTCAACTCACATGGAAACTATTCTTGTCACTGCATGGATGGCTTCTCACTTGCAGCAGATGGACAGAACTGCATTGGTAAATCTAAACTGGAATTTTACTCTTTAGAACTTAATAATATTTTTACAGTGAAGTTCTAATTATGGACTTTGTCAAAAGTTCTCAGTTTGTGAGAAAATGAATATTTTTGACAAAGCTAATGTTGTTTTAATGCTTAGTTATTAACAGATTGATTTAACAGTAATATCTACTAATTCTATTAGAATTATGGCCGTTATGATATTTAATTTTTTTCAGCATTAATTGTTTTTGATACTCAACTAATAATATGATTAATTTTTTGTCTGACTTTTATGGAATAGAATATTATTACAGATGCATATGTAATTATTAATTTTCAGATAAAAATGAATGTCTTGTTGACAATGGAGGCTGCGATCATCTATGTGTCAACACTTTGGGTAGTTATGAATGCCAGTGCAACTCTGGGTATGATCTTGCTTCTAATGGAAAAGCTTGCATTGGTTTGTCACCTTCTATTTTACTTTAAAATTTAATCATAACACCTTCTCAATTCATGATTGCAATAAAATACACTGAATAAATTCTAGATTAACTATATTATAATTCTTTAGTTATTAGTGAAAGCAATACAGATAATATTTGTATAGTAGTTAAAAAGGTATTTTTTAAATTTATAACATGTGAGTAATGATAATTATTAACTTATAAAATACAAAATGTTCATTTTTTTTAATTAGATTCTTATTTATAGGTGCAGTAGGTAATTGGTGTAGGATGCAACACGGCTGTGCACATTACTGTCACAGCACAGCGCTAGGAATGCAGTGCGTTTGTCGCAAAGGATTCAGACTTCATTCTAATGGAAAAGATTGCATAGGTTGCTTTTTTTTATTTAAATTAAATTTTTAATGAATGCATAATAAAATATAATAATAAATAATAATAATATTTTTGATTTAATCAATTATAAGAGATTGTTAAATTGATAGTATTAAATGAGTGCAGTATTAAATCATGAATGTAGTTGAAATTTGCAATAACTATGCACAAAGTTTAATAATTTGTTCTTATATTAGAAATATGTATATTTACTTTAATTTTCCACTGTGTTTAGTGACTTGTAGCAGAGGTAATGGGGGCTGTCAGCATAGATGCACTGATCAAATGGAAGGACCTGTGTGCAGTTGTCATGATAAATATACAATACGTGAAGACAGCAAAACTTGCACTGGTTTGTAGAACTTGATTAATTCTATGATCTAACTATCTGAAACTTGTTGATTTATTTGTTAAATCATGATAGTACATGATAATATTAGGTAAAGTTAAGTATAGTGTCTGGATTACTGTCAGTGAAAGTTGTTTTATTCATTAATGCCGATTGAAGCACCTTACTAAGGAATATGTTGCAAATAATAATATATTTTACATACCAGTGAACTTGAATACGAGATCTACCACTTTATCAAATCGTCACTGATCTTTGATATGTAAAATAAACAGCATAGATTCTTTGATGACGGCATGTTTTTCCTGAATTTGATATAAAATAAACTATTGGTTTTCTGTTTAAAGATTATTATTTCTAATATGATTAATGATACAGCGACTTGTGCAGTCAACAATGGAGGATGTGATAGAAGATGTGATGACACTCCGCTAGGTCCAGTCTGTAGCTGTCCGTCTGGATACCAACTACATCATGATGGAAAATCTTGCCTAGGTATTCTACACAATGGATTCACAATCTGATTTGTTTGATTTTATTACGATATAATATTGTTTTACTATGATGAAGAGGAAAACTAGAAAGTCAAAGAAGAAGCAATTTAGGTTTTTCTAAAAGTGTTGCCGTAGTTTTCAGTTACTTCTGAAACTTAGTAAAAATATAATTAGTCTCTTTTAAACACATGAAGAACCAAGGTGTTTTTTTAATTTATTTGTCCAAAAATTATTATTTTAGTAAACTATTTATATCAATTTGCTTATTTTATAAATATAATATTATGTATTTCACTACAAATTATTGATTATTTCATTTGGTTCAAAACTTTCAAGATGTTGAACGTTTTTTCCTTGTATGTATGTCTACTAAAATCTGAAATTCAAAAAGAGATCCAGTAGTTTATGTTTGTTATGTTTGTTTAAGTTTTTTTGGATTATTCTTCATTTTGATTCTATTTTCTTTGTAATATTTTTCTTAGACATAGATGAGTGCTTCTCCCAGTCTCCCAACGGTAGAGTTTGCAGTAATGAGTGTGTTAATACTCATGGTAGTTATGAGTGCGTGTGTCCTAAAGGTTACAGAGTTGCGCAAGACAAAAAAACTTGCAAAGGTATGATTTAGTTTACATGCCATTTAACTTAGTATTTTAACATTAAATTTAATGTAATGACAGCAATTCCCTTAACTTAGTAAACAGCCAAATATCAAGGATATTATCTGAAAGTTAGAAACTCTCCTAAATGTTGGCAAGTAGTGACTGGAATTGCAGCATTATTGATATAGTGGTTTTTTTCTATATTAGATGTTTGCTACAAATGACTATTTATAATTATGTAGTGCTACTCGGTAACTGTTTAGAACGTTTATAAAAAATAGAGTCTGGATAATTTTCCCTTGTGAAATTATCACTGATATATCCCCCGCTCCCTCTATGATATTTTATTATAGAATTTTAACCCTTCTAAAAACCTTATCCTACCATACCCTGCCATGCTCTACCTATTTTTACAACTGACTTACTTATTCTTACTCTAACTTTACCTTTAACTTGCAAAGTCTATATAAAATGAAATCTCTCGCTAAATTCCAAAATCATCAAAAGCATTTTTAACATGATTTAATCGATTTGATTCCAGATATTGATGAGTGTCAATGGAACAACACATGTGATCATGTCTGTACAAACACAGAGGGCAGTTATGGCTGTTCCTGTCACGTGGGCTATGATCTCTACGGAGGCACACATTGTGCGGACAAAAATGAATGTTCAGTAAATAATGGAGGATGCGAACATAATTGTGAGAACAACAAGGGAAGCTTTAAATGCATCTGTCATCATGGATATCGACTTCATGCAAACCGTCGTGACTGCATTGGTAAGTATCATTAGCAATTTATTACACAGTGTTTTTGGACTTTGAATCTACATCAATTTGCATTTAGATTTTTATCAAAAGTTAAATAGTGATTCTTTATTCAATTTCGATCAATTCATGTTTGACTAAGCTTTCCTGTGAACATTTAACTCCATCGAACATGATTTTAATGATACACTATTAATTATAATAAATAATTAAATAATAATAACTCATCTCATCTTTTTAAGATCTTTGACTTGACCTGTGATGTGACATAGGCTTTAAATACATTATTAGAGAAATAATAATATTCTATCATACTATTATATTACATAAGCTGCCATTATAAATCCACATTGTCACAATATGATTTTAAATTATCATAGTATCATGTAGTAATTCTTAAAGTCAGTCCTGAAATATATTGAAGTCAACAATATTGCTAATGCTTTAGCTAAATCATTATATCAAACTATCCTATGCTTTAATTGTACAAAATGTGCTGGAATACCATATTTTATGCAAAAGTTGTTCAATTTTATACGAAATGTTATTGTTTCTAAAGAGGCTGTAAAGTGCTCAGCGTTGAAGGCTCCTGCTAAGGCTGCTCTGATGTGTTCACCTTCTGGTCCCGATCAAGTCTGTTGGCTGAACTGCGGCGGTTCATCACAGTTCATCACAACAGTGAACAAAAGTTTCACCACACGATGTGGTCCACTCACTGACTACAGATGGAGTCACGAATTACAGAATCTTACCCTACCATCGTGTTCAGGTTAATAGGAGCTATGTGTTTACTGTTTAATGCTGATTGATTGATGAGTTTAGTAATTATTCTTTATATATTTAACTCTTATGAGTATTTATATATTTAATAAATAGTACTGTAAAAGAATTAAATTGTAATATGGCTGTTACATTAAATTTTTCTCCTTTTGTTGTAAAATGAACAATATAAATAATATTACACGTTAGATAAAATCAATAAATATGCATATCTATTAAAGTTATCATAGATACTTATTTACTGTCTGTTATTAATGTCAATAATCATAATTTTTTCCAGATTGCCATATTCTATATCCAATTATTAATTCAAGTAACTCTAATATTCAACTTATTAAGTTTTTTTCAATTTTATGATTTTTCATATGTTACTCGATAATATGCTAACCAATATTATTTAAATTTTTGGAAATTGCAATTTGTAGATCAGATATTTGCTCCTGGCTACAAAGGAAGAGCAAAGTTTATGTTCTTTACTGAACACTGCAAACCAAGAGTGAAAAGTTTACACGACTTTGAACAACAGCTGAATCCTATTGTTGCTGGTGTGTTGATGATATTTGATTAATGTTTTCTTGAATAATAACATTAATTTCATTATTATTATAAATTATGTCAATTTATAATTATGCCCATTATTGATAGAAGTAACAAAAGAACACATGGAAAAATCCATAATAGTTAGTTGGTATATAATTAAAATTAGATTTTAAATCTGGTTTTGTGAATGGTCCTGTATTCCGTCAATAATAAACAGGACGTCTAGTTTTAGAGGTAGCAGCTAATAGTTTTGACTACTGTAATCTTTACATTGATGATATTACAAGCTTAAAAATTTGAAAAAAATATTAATCGGTTAATTATAGGTTAATTTATCTGTGAAAAAATAGACATTTGCAAGAATGCTAAATTAACTCAATTTTTGATTTTTATTATTATTATTAATAATAATAATAATAATAATAATAACATATTATTATTCTTTATATGATAAGAATATTACAATTAAATATTAGAATTAAATCTGATTAGGAGTAGTTACCAGATTTCAAGAATTCTAAGAATATTTGTAAATAAGCTATTGCCACATACAGTGGATCGCATTTTAATATAAATTTTCTGAGTATTTCAAAAAGGTGTCAATTTTGAGTATTATTTTAGAATCGAAGCCAAATTCCTGTCAAAATGACGATTGCACTGCAGTCACATTCATTGACCTAAAGTGTGATTCACGAAAACGTAAATTTCGTCATCTGGTTGACAATAATCATCAGAATGTCATGTCTGCTGAGTTTGAGCTAGTCGTTAAGCCAGCGGCTCCAACAGGTTGGCTATTGCATGTTAACTTCTGTTAATTTAAATAATTTTTATGTATTAACAAGTTGTAATAACAAATCCTAAATAATTTTAAGCACCAGAAAGGCTGTTTTGAAAAACCATCAAAGTTTAGAAATTTTTGATTCTGTAAATTGTTTAAAGTTGTTGGTTCACATTTCACAAATATTGTATATTTCAAGGGAAACCTTTTAATAAATGTGTGAAAAAAACTGTTAATGAATGAAAAAATGTCATCAGGAGTTTTTTCCCACCCTCTCAAATTTTTCCTATATATGAAATATAAGCTATTATATTTTCTTACTTACACATATTTAACTTATATTAGATTTATTGTATTTATATTTATCTAATTCATTATGGTTTTAAATGCATTTTTTCTCTCTTTAGTCTCGCTTTACGTTACATTACTGCTACTTTTCTACAACATATTCTTTACATGTTTGGTATAAATACTTGCACTGCCTTCTCAGTCGGCGAGGCACCTTCTAGCTTTGTTAACATTATTGAATTTAGATATGTTAGTATGTAGCGACCTGGTGTTTACGAGTAGTTGTAAATATTTGTATTTTTGATATCCTGTCAGACTAGACATTTTGTCAATTATCTCTGGTAAAATTCAAATGAATATCAACGTGTAAAATTTGACTGCTTATTTAGAGATGTAAAAATTATATAATTGAAAGTATTACACTTTATAAGGCATGTTGAAGTTGTTATGGCTGCTATATAAGATCATTCTTTTGAATTATTATCTGTGAGTTTAAATAAATTATCTTTAAAAAATGTAATGAAAAAATGATTAAGGAAGATTGCATGTGTCTGGTGAACTAAATATTGAAATGAAATCTCAAATTATGAGTTATTTACATCATGTGATCATGACTAAATGATTTACTCATGCTAAGATATAAGTCATGTCGCTATTATGGTGTGGTTTGTGACATATCAATATTGAGATTTCATGTTGATGAAATATATGGATTTAATACTCAATTTATACAGAGTTTTGTTAGTTTCGTATTTTGTGATCTTTTAACACAGTGAACAGTTGACTTTTTAACTTATGCGATATACCCAAGTATGTCTATGTTGTGGAATAAACAACTAAACAAATATTTATTGATGTTGGCATAAAAGCTGCATAACTTTAAACACTTCTGTTACTATAAAGATTATTACATTTTACTTCTATTTATTTTTATATTTTATACACACTTTCTTTAGACACCACTATTTAATATTTACTTCTAATAAATGACATAATTATATGTCATTGCCAAAATGTATGTGTTTTAGTCAAATGTAGTGTGGATTGTACGCGAGAAGAGAATTTACAGAAGTTAAAGAGATCACTCAAAAGATTGAGGCGCACAATTAATGATAACAGCGAAAAGTTTGCTATTCAGTGAGCCTTTGATTAATATTCAATACATCAATAATACCATTCTAGAATTTTGTCCTATTGCGATTTAAAACCAGTAGTAAAGAGCTTATTCACAATTTAATACTTAAAATCGCAAAACTCATGCATTAAGCTAATTAAATAATCGTAAATTAATCTTATATCCAATTTAGAATGCTGGGGATATTTTACAAAGAAGGATATTGAATAGTAACGTTGGACGATTAGTTCAACGTTAAAATCTGTTTACGAAATGATAAAGTGTCTGATTTGAAACCGATAAAATCCTGGATTTAAACTTTTAGGATATTTTTTCTATTTATAACTTGTTTCGCTTTTTATTAAGGTATTTAGAACTCAAGTTATGTCTGAGACATTTTGAAATAATTGATTTGTCATCGAGCCGTTAAACCTTAATTTGTTGATTTAATGCTAGGCACAGAAGTGTACAGTTTTAAAAAATGGTTGCATTTTCTTCAGATATGAAGGTAAAACATATGAAGTATTGAAGAAATCTTTGAGATCTTACAAACCTAAAGATATTTGTGACTCTGGTCAAGTGCTTATGGAGAGAAAATGTGGTATGGTAAACGTAACTATTCTTTCTAATTATTATCGCAAATGAAATTCTTAAACGGGTTGAATTGTTTATAATATTTCGTAATGAATTAATTTTGTGATTTTATTGTGATAACACAGTGATATAGACACTACACTACTAAAGAATATTGATGTATTAGATTAGTTTTAATTTTAATATGAAAATAATTAATAATTTTAAAAATAATATTAAATATAACTTATTCATTCATCTAAGACTACATTCTGATTTTGATTTAAGACTAATAATAAGCTTTGACATATTAATAATAACTTCTTGCATTATCATGAGTCTTATTTTAAAATTAATAACTTCTTTTGTTACTATAAGTCTTATAGAATTTTCATCAATGATTTTATTATAATTATTAATTAATTTGATTTTATGTATTTATATTTACATTTTGCTTTATATAGTATCCTGCAGCCTGTCTACATACTATGACCGTTCCTCTGGTCTATGTGAGACATGCCCAGCCGGTACCTACCAGGACCGTGAGGGGCAAGTGACCTGCAAGCCCTGCCCCCATCAGTTACAGGGTGTTGGGGTAGAGGGGGCCTCCAGCGCCGCAGAATGTGGTGGTCAGTTATTGTCCTTTTTACATTTTTCACACACATTCTGTAATTTAGACATCACATTATTTATATTGGAATGTTGCAAAACAATTATGCTTAATTGCTACTTCGGCATTTGATAATGAAACAAATTTAACATATCAATTTGTTATTCATCAAAACAGAAACATTGTTACTGTTAGATTATTAAGTTATCAGTAACGAGCTTAAAAGTTCAGTCACTTGTATTCAACTTCCTTTTATTGCAAGTTTCTCAATTAATTCAACCATTCATCCTTTTGGATCGGTGAATGAGTACCATACCAAGTTTGGCTGGGAAAGAATATCAAGTTATAAATGAATACAGATTCTTTTTATAAGAGAGCTGGCTTAGGTCATCTTAATTGCATTTATTTTTGTTGGCTTAAAAGTAATATAGTCTGAACCTTAGCTGCTTATGCAACAAATTTCTTAAGTAATTTAATCAAAATTATTTTAGTTTGAATTTCTATATTTTTGCAACAGAGGCTTGTTTTCCCGGATCTTATTCTGAGAATGGTTTAAGACCATGTCGACCCTGTCCAGTTGGGACCTATCAACCAGACCATGGTAGAACACTTTGTTTACCTTGTGGGCCTGGTATTATGACTCGTAGAGATGGCGCCACTGGTTTTCAAGATTGTTTAGTCAGAGGTGAGCTATTGCGGAAAATTTAGTTTTTGTTATAAATGCTAGAAAAAATTTAAATTTCAAAGTTACATGTAATTTGATCATGGTTAAACAAATTTGATGCCTGAGAATGAATAAGAGGAATGCATTTTTATTAAGAAAAATTAATCTTAAATAATTTGATACATCCAATCGCTTTGCAAGATATTTGAAACAAAAGATTACGCATCTTTTAGAAATTAAAAATTTGAATAATATTATAATAAATAAAGCACTGATACATGAATTTTGATGCATGTTTTACAATATCTGCAGAGTCGCGTAAAATTTACATCCATTTTCTGTTATTTCTGTCATTTGATGAATAAAAAAGTCAATTAATTATTTCCTGCTTATTAAATAGAATTGTACCTTTGCTATGTTAAAAAATTTATAAACAGCTTGCTCTTGCACAGTCATAATTTTAAACTTTTTTGATTTACTGAACTTTTAACTAAGCTAGACTCTATCATTTTTAATAATATAGTAAATAGCATTCATTTTCGTTGAATCCTGATTTTTTCTAACATACAGAGATCTGTCGCACCGGTTATTTCTACAGCAAAGAAGAGCTACGCTGCGTGACCTGCCCACGTGACAGCTACCAGCCTAAGTCTGGCCAGAACTTCTGTATAGACTGCCCTGGAGACACGCAGACGGACACTGATGGAGCGAACTCGAGCACAGCTTGCAAGGGTAATAATGCTTTTTCAGTATTGCTTTATACTTACACTTGGATGTTATATTTATATTAAAGTGGCCTTGCAAGGGTAATAACACTTTTTGTATTACTTTATAATTACACTTGGAAATTTTATGTTTATTAAGCTGGCTTAGATGCAAAATAGGTTAATAAATTGAGCGTTCAGTTATGAAAACTTTATGAAATATCTACTCGATAGAATCAATCATTTGTTCATAAATTGAAAGTAATGTATGATTAATGAAAGTTTTCTGTCTCAATTTAATACGTTTGGTATTAATATGATAAGGCCATGTAAGATATGAATGTGCAGATGAACTCTTTGCTTAGTTAGCAAATCCTGTTATGATTACATTATTTATTTAACTGAAGTTAATGGATTAGTAAATGAGATAAAAAGCTATTAATTGTTTTTAATTGTCTTATTTTGTTTAATTCATATCATGGGCAATTCAATAAGCTAACGTAAATAAATTCTACACAATTAAAGTGCATTTATTTGCTGCATGCATTAAAACATGCAATATATCAAGAAAAAAGGATTACTATATAGATATTACATCAATATCTACTTATTCACTGTTTCGCCTCCCAAATTAAAAAGATCATTGATTTTTTTCAGAACGTACATGTGGGGGGTTAATCCACAGTGAGCAAGGATTCATTCAGAGTCCAAACTGGCCAGGACTTTACCCTACAAATGTAGAATGCACCTGGAAGATTACTCCGGAAAAAGGTCGTCGGATTTTGGTCGTTATTCCTGATATCTATCTTCATGAAAAAGACAAATGCAGGGACTTTCTGGTTATGAGAAAATCAGGTGTGATATTATGTATATTAAGCAAATTTCAATATATAATAACTTTTAATCACAGAAATTATTATGATCAATCAATTTAGTGTGTAGCTGTACTATAATTTTTAATATATTATAATGTATTTACAGTCGTGTAATGGAATCTCTTTTGAATAGGCCCTGTATCAAAATCAAACATTTTAAAATATAATTGTTTCTCACTTGCCTAGGCTACTATAAACTTGAAACTTTACCAAATAGCTATAGTCCACTATAGCTAAGGGCTATGGTGCTTACTTATAGTTTACTTCTAAGCTATATTGAAACAGTTATATTTATAATGAATGAATACATGTTATATTCTAGTATAAAAAATTGTTGAAATAATTATTTAAATTTCTCTTGCTGCTTGTCGTTCTTTGTTTTATTGCTTGATTTAATTACTTTTTATCAATCCAATGCTACATATTTTATATTTATAAAAATTTTATCTGTCTAACTGCCACTAATTGACAGTTTATTCTATGATAAATCTAAAATAAATACAAGAGAATAAGGAATATATAATATACTTTCCGACACAGCATCTCCGTACTCTCTGACTACTTATGAGACGTGTGAGACGAGCGAGACTCCCATAGCTTTCACAGCGCGCAGTCGTTCATTGTGGATCTACTTCAAAACAGACTCACAAGGCTGTGCTCGAGGATTCTCAATACCTTATGTTACATACAACGGTTTGTCTGAATCTTGACTTATGTCGTTTAACTTTACTTTGTAACGTAAAAACTAGTATTTTTTTATAGATTTTATTATTGTTCCTATTTTGCGTACGTATAATGGTTTGTCTGAATATTGTCTTAGGTTGATTTACTTTACTTCAGAATGTATAAACTAGTATGTTTTTTATAGATTTGTTATTGTTTAAACTTTGATTACACTTCAAATAGGAGTGGAAAACTCATGCTAGGTGACTCTTGAAATAATATTGTTTCTTTGGGTGATATTTTTTACAAGTTGCTTAAATTAGCAGCTGCATTTATTTCTAGCTAACTATAAGGATATTAAACATTTCTTAGTGCTTTGTTTTTCTATTTAAATTCAATGCTGAAATGTTGTGAATTTTGTTGAGATTGGATTCATGTGAATGAATTTTTTTTGCATTGTATGTTTTCATTAGAAATTTTAGGTCAATGTATTAATTTCATATTTTTTATATTATTTACAGTTATAAATATTATTTATACTGAAATTTAGTTTATTTTATCTGCAAATTGCAGAGGAATTTCAAGAACTGATAGATGACATTGTGAGAGACGGTCGTTTGTATAATTCTTATCAGCATCAAGAAGTATTAAAGGTATTTATTACTTATAATACTTTTAATACGTGATATTTTTACATGATATTTGAATACTTTTAATTCATGTTTTTTAAGCTTAAACTTTCTAAATGAAATACACACTAATTGTACTCTATTTGGTCTTGTCATTAAATTTTATATCAGCTTATCCCTCCCTATTTTCAAGATATCCTTGCTTCCCTTTACCCTCTTATCATTATTTTCTTTCTTTTTTTGTTTTTGGCCTAGCTTTAATTCAAGTCCATTTAGGAAAAAAGAAATCCAGAACCTCTCATATTTAAATCCTATCCTATCATACTATTATTTACTTTGATAAAAAGTTCATTATATGGCATACAGATGATATAAATATAATGATTTCTCTATTTAAATAAATCTAGAATAATGTAATAAATTTTATTGTCTCACTGTTATTAATTTTTTATTGTATTTTAAAGGTTATCATCAGAAAACTATTTTAGTAATAATAAATAATTATTCTTAATTTTTATAGGATCGTAAACTGCTGTCAGCTCTTCTGGAAGTCATAGCCCAACCGTACAACTACTTCAAGTACGCGAATGTCTCACAAACAATGTTTCCTGATTCATTTATTCGTCTGCTACGTAACAAAGTTTTGCGGTTTTTCAATTGAATTCACACAGAAATGACATTACAATTGTGATTGAAGCTTGAATGATTCTTATACTGCTAAATAATGTTGCAATTCTGTGAATACTTTAGTCTTATACAGTTAATAGCGCAAGATCTATATAGTTGAAAGAAGCAAAACGTTACGTGGTTTGCTTAAAATGTGTTCTTGAATTAAAATTTAATTATTTTTTGTTTATTTTGTACTAATATTTATCAAATCGATAAATTGTTACTAGATTAATCTGACTTGAATATATATCTAGATAACTTGATGTTAATGGTCACATTTGTATCTGTGTATATTTAGAATTATAAATTATTATAATAAGTTAAGAGATAGATTCAGGCTCACTTTCCTCTCTCCATCTTTCATTTCATTCTCTCAAAAAAAACTATTGACCAATTATATTCACATAGTAATTTTTTTATTAAGATAAGTTATTCCTCTTATCATTAATGTGTTTTCTATTAAAAAATTTCTGAGTGTATATTTTGAGTAAAATTTGACAACTTTAGTGATTTATTTTGTAACTTAGACTACTTTTTACTTATATAATCCTGTAAATTATTTCAAAATAGTTCTATTTCTTTAATAATCATACTTGTACTGTAGTGATCTTAGTATCTTAGTAGCAATTTTGTATTTAAAACTACAAATTTGATTGTAATAACAATATATAAATTAATATTATTTTGATTTTCTTTGATCACTGAACGTAATAGAGAGTTATTAAGAAAAATATAGTAGACCATAATGTTATGATTTTTTATTTTTCGCTGGAGATTTTAAAATGACAAATAAAATATATACTTGAAAAGATATCAATACTATTAGCATGAGTAATATTAATAGTATATTGTAATTCATTACAGTGTTACACATTTGAATAAACATCATATAAGTAAATTAAGATAATGATGAATTTAAAGCTTAATCATGAATAAGACGCTTATATGTTTATTTTTGTACATATTTAAAGTGCATAGACATTGTATTTAATCTACATAAAGTGTAGATATTCTAATATAATATTAATAGTTTCATACCTATTCTTAATTTATGCAAGGTTTTTGAAAAAATTAACAAACGATATGAGGTATATCAAAATATTCACCTCTTTTAAAAGAATTAAATGATGACATTGTATATTGATTATATAATATATGGTTTTTGCAAATAAATGATTTCTAAATTCTAACTAGTATTTCTACAATCTTTTATTGACAATTTTATGTATCATATGTTTTTGTTGTAATTTAAACTTTAATGTTTCCTAAAGATTGATATGTACTTTTCCTTCGTCTTATCTGTTGTAAAAAAAACATAATTTTTGTTTGATCTATTCTGTTTTGTAGTTTATTAGGCATACTCTGAATTTGTCTGAATCTGAATTCCTTAACTAAATTACCAGATTTGAAGATATTTTAATAGGGGGAGAATGAAAGGTTTTCCATCTTTGAATCAACACGGGAATGATTTACTTTAACTCATACATTTTGACAGTGATAGCAGCTACAGCAATTGTGAGCCAGTAATGATCAGGCTAGTAGTTTAAATAATTGCAATTGTAAGTAGGCTAAGCTTATGTGGTGAAAGTGTGGCAAAAAATTGAGTAATGACTAAAAAAGGGTCATCAAAGTCGAAACTGGTTTTATGTTGGCACTTTTTTGAAGTCCCGAAATTTTATTGGGTCCGCGTACACAAACTTGCTGTGGGGCCTATCATCAGATTGTTACGCCACTGCATTTCGAACGTAAAAAATAACGATTCTAGTGGTTTGGATCTGCTATATATTTCTCCCGGACGCTCATGAATTTAACTGCTTCTTAAACTTAAGAAAAGTAGCAAAATCTTCAGTATTTTAATACAACACAAGATTCAATACAAGTGATTTTTCACAAAGGGTAATAAATTGACACATTTCAACTATTGCTATATTTTTTATTTTCTGGAATCTGTGAATCTTTTTTTGAGTATAATAAATAAATCTTTTTGCCAAGCAATCAAATTTCTTTGGTAATTATAGGTCTCTTTTAAAAAGCTATTACTAGTCTGAATTATTTTAGAATTAACGAAGCAATGTGTACAAAGATATCGCATGATATTTTCTGTAGCCTTTATCACAATACCGCATCAATTTGACTTTGCACACTTTCTTTATCGTTACTTGATCAGCGAATATCATAATTTATCAACTCATCATTCATTGAATTAATTGCTTTCATTAATAATCACTCATTATAAGCCCATTACTTCATAATAGAAATTCATTCCTGACTATAAGTTTAGCGTCTCATTCGCTTAATATCAGTCAATTATCTGAACGGGTATCGCCCCCTCCCTCCTCACCCCCCCCCCCCTCTCCATTTTAGGATTACCCGTATTTTGTAAAAATATATGACACGCCGGAAAATATATGAGGCTGCAAGCTCTGACTAAGCTGCTGGCTTGCTACTTAATAGCTGCTTTACATTAGAAATTGCTGGCGTGGGAATATTTATTTCTATGCTGATATTTATTTCTATTTGTTTGCCTGTGTATCGGTCCCGAATGCATATTATCATTCTCTAATTGATTTCGCGCAGTTTTTGGTCTAAAAATAGATCTTTGTAATTTATGGGTTAGATTAGGATTAGGCTACCGCGATAGCTACACATAACCTAACCCTGATCCTAATCGTAATCATAACCTTAGACCATAAAATAGATGGCGGATCAAAGCCATCCAGTAGTGGGGGAGGGATGATTTATTTTTATTTGTAAACGCTCATATTTTTTTAGGTTGTCGACTAGGTTTTTACGTTTCATTGCATGATTTATAAACAGTCAAAATATATCTGTATCTATAGAAGCCAAAGCTTTATATACATTTATTGCAAACAAATATGTTTACTATATAGGGGGGCTGATCGATCGCTCCATCAAGCTTTAAATGAACATATACAAAATTTATATCGACTATGTAGGGGGGGGGGAGTCGTTCTCTCCATCAATGTTTAAATTAACATGTAAAAAAATAAAACGACTACGTAGGGGGGAGGGTGCGATCGCCCCCATCGTCTCCCCCTATGGTTCCACCACTGAGATCAACTGTACTCTATTTTGATATATGCTCACAGGAAATCAAGTAGAGAATGGCGATAGGCTTAACTTCCAACAAACTCTTAATGACTACCTGATCCTAATCACAATTTTAATAAGTTATATTATAAAGATCTCAATTAATGTTTCTTAAAAGTAGTCTACTTTTATATTTATATCAACAAAAGAAATGTTTAACGATAGTTAAACATCTATTTTATCGTTAATTTAATTAATTAATCCTTTTTAATAGTTGAACATCTCGAGAAAAAGAGATGTTTAACTATCGTTAACATCTCTTTTTATCGAGATATTTAACTATTAAGAATTTGCTATTTACTTAAATCAGCATAAATCATAAATCTGTAATTTATGTTCCGTTTTCAATATTGTAATGCTTTAACAAGCAAACATCCGGTTATCTATAGTGATACTAACATTGGTATTAAGTTAAGCTGCTGCTGCTTGCTGCTCGTTGGATAATTATAACTAATGAATAAATACAATTAAATCACAAATTTTTTTCTAGAATAGGAATTGTCAATACTTGTGAACATTTAAGTTATTGCTCATTATAATGTGTGCCGTACAAACAGTGAAATGAAGATACTCCTTCCTCGGTCATTGTGACGCTGAATGAAGATTGCATAATTCTGACTGCGGAAAATTCCATAGCTAGGCCTACTTAAAACTTGCATTTAGTAAGCATAGATATAATAATATAATATATCTTCCAATCATGAAGTGGCTCTCATCCCCCCCCCCCTCC
>JAQIXG010001259.1:0-23298 GCA_034700105.1 Oconnorella tubifera
AGTATATTCTTAAATAATTTATAATAAAAACAATATATAAAAAGGGGGGGGGGGAAATGTCCGGGGGGAAATGTCCGGAGGGGGGAAATGTCCTACACTCGTCTAACCTGATCCCAAACCCTAGCAGTAAACCTTGCTTCAATCCTAACCATAACCCGTATCGTAACTCCAACTCTAACCCCAAGAATTAACAGTCGGGGCCCATTTGCCAGGACCTCTTTGTCGAGTCACGGTATAAAATACTACATGCGATATTGAAGTGTCTCTGATGCGAAGTACATTTTTTATATACGGAGTACAACTTTTCTTTAAAGCAATTTTATTTGCAGTTTTCTGATTTTCCGTCTGTATTAACAAATAAATATAAATACATTTTTAACCATTCTGGTATTATGTTTGATCAGAAAGCGATTTAGAGAAAATTTAGTGACAAATGTTACTCAGTGTCAGTAAACTTTCTCCTACCCCTCCCCCCTCCCCCTCCTGCCATCATTTTTATCCATCATTTTTGAACATTATTGATAATTGTAAGAACAATAATTTTGGTCAATATTTGCATATATTTACATTCCGACAAAGAACACCTATAAGTTAATTTTTATTTGAGAATATTAAAAAGTATTTAACGTTCTCAAGTTGAATCATTTGCATTCGGTCATAGTTTACAATGTTATTGATCAAACACTCCATGTTCAATATTCTTCAGTACTTTGCCTTCAATTGGCGATCAATGTTTGTATACAGTTTGCGCTACATTCACTCCATATTTATCCATCAAACTTTTGCTCCGCTTCTATTAAGTTAACAACTTTGAGCTTTAAAATATCAAGCAACATTTTAGAAATACTGTGATTAGCCATTCAGCGTGTACTCGAAAACAACTACACAGTATAGGGTAAATATAAAAACAACATATCAAGAATGGCTCTTAATTTTAAACAAATGACAAAAAAGTATGCTGAAAAACTTTTTAAAATGTTGATATTTAAATTTACCATTTAAAAAGATCAAAAAATTAATGTGATATAAAATAAATACGCAACGCGTATCTGGATACTATCTAGATACTAGATAAATCCAGTGAATATTTAGCGACAATTTAGAACTTTACTTTCTAGTCTTGAAGTATTCAGTCAGTACATCATACATATAATACCATTGGGTTTAGACCACAGTTTTTAACTTTTATATATACGCATTGCTTTTTTACAAACTATCGCACATCATTCTAGTTTATAATCTAATAAATAACAATATTTTTCTTATTTCATTAAAGTGGGCGCGATAGGAACAGCTTATCTTGGTACCAAAGGCGCGGACATCAAGGAGGATTTCATCATCAACACCCAAGAGACGGTCGCGACGGACGGCTCAATGCTCGGCGAGGGTATGCCGGTCGTCCTCGTCAACCGAGCGGCCACGGAGCGCGACTGCCTGCTTCGACGTCGGTCGTCTCCGGGTAACCATGCCTCGAGCTCTAGGAAGATCCTGGGGGGCAGTAGGTCCCCTGTTGACGGGCGATCAGATCTGCTGCAGTCCTGTAATATTTTCATTGGATCTGATGTAAAGAGATCCGTTATTAATCATAGGCATAGTAGCATTGAAGTGAGGCTTGCTGATGGTAGGTATTTTTTCCAGTTTTGCTTTTTTTTGTATAGTACTCTAAATGTGTATATATTCATTCTGGTTTATTAAACACTGGTTTGTTCTATATATTTGTTATATAAGCTATAGGGCCTACTTATAAATGTTACTTGTTCTATTAACTTTTGGTGCTATTGCAAGACAAAAATTAAAGAAGACTCTTTTTAATATTTAATGTACATACTTAATGTCTAACTGTATATGCTAAATTAGACTGTTTATATAGTAAACATGTTTTTAAAATAGTACACATCTTTTTTATATAGTACACATCTTTAGTCTATAGTATATATTTTTATATATAATACACATCTTTAGTATAATAGTACACGTCTTTTCATATAGTGTACATCTTTTTTATATAGTGCACGCCTTTGGTTTCTTTCATTTCTATGTTCATATTTGGTTTATTTTTTATCAAACTGAAATATTACTCTTTCACGCATAAAGAGACATATCATATGGTACACCAGTTGGCTCTCAACTAATTTCATTTTTAGTCATTTCTCTGACGTAAGACTATTTTGCGTTCAATATTTGCTTTCAAATTTCGCTCTTTTTTTCTCGTCGCTGAGATAGACTCGTTCTAGCGTAGAGTTCGTTTTCTATTTCTTTTCTGAGGAAGGATGGGTGTCTTTTCTAAACGGCCTGACAAATCGGTCCGGAATATTAGTTTTTTAGGGTTAGAGTTGGTGATTTAAAGTCTAGTTAGAAGTTAGGGTTAGGGTTAAGTTTAGGGTTAGTTGGAATTTGGGTTATTGGATGAATTGTCGTGACTGAATAGGGTTACTGTATTCTGTGAGATTGATAAATTTAACTATTTTTTATAGTGATTAAGTTTAGTTATCAAATAGTTTTTAATTTTTTATTTGCGGCTGAATTTCGAATATCGGGATACAAATAAAATTAAACAAAAACAAATTACATAAACTAAAAATAAAATTAAAACCAAAACAACTGATATACTCAATTATTACGTCGATGATCTTTCGTAATTATACGAAACTTTGCAACATATATGCTGCAAAGTATGTTTTTGGTAAAAAACTAGAGAGAAAATAATTGAGCCTATGCTTTTTTTGTGGATAACATCGCAATATATTTCGCATATTATAACAGTTTAACTGTATAACAACAGTTTAAAAGCACTAATAAAAATTTCTTTGTCAAATAAACGTCAACAACAACATTATTAACTAAAGAGAAATATCACCTCATTTAAGTAATTCTTATGTTATATCACTATATGTTCAGACGTGGTAATATATATTAAACTTTGAATACTGAAATAATTGACCGTACTGTAACATTTTGCACAACCATAACAATCCAGCCCCTAATTATCTCAACCCAAATTCTAACCCTAATGAGAAAAACAAACTATATGTTCCACCACAATAAATATTGCACTGTATACAATTTGTACCATCTTGTAAGCCTATATAATCTATTAAGTTCACAACCGAGTTTCACTGGTGATTTGTATTCCTATTATTCGTCGAGAGGGTTAGGACTGAAGTTAGACAAGATGCATATGACTCCTTGTCATGTAAGTAACGTCTCGATGCGGCATCGTAAGCTACCCGTAACACCATTCAAGTGATATATTCTCATGCATAATGCAAGCTGAGCGGTGCGGATGATTACTGTTCATGTCATATGCTAATGCAAAAAAAGATACTTTTTGGTCTTTTCTTAGTTTTTCATCTCTAGAGTAAGCTTTGAGAAATTATTATCTTTTCACGCAATGTTTTTCGATCATTATGCTGAATATGTTTTTCTTTAATCAAGATGGTATTTTTACTGATGGCTGTAACTTTTTTTTAGAGTAAAGAAATACTATAGAATTTAATTTAATAGAGATTTACTTAAGATATACACGAATTTAATACAAATACTGTACATTAATTCAAAGAAACTATTATTAAAGATTAGCTATTAAACTCAAAATGTATTTGAACAGTATAATTGAGTTAAATTTGAATCGGTATAAACTTTCAAAAGTAGTTCTAATCAGAATGAAATAAATACTACAAGAATGACGATAACATATAAATCTACTACATTTTCATTGATTTATGGTACAATTCCCATTTTTGAAATAAACGATTATTTCTACAAAAAAATGGCAGTTCATTTGATCGATTAGTTGTAAATTTTGAAATAGTTGTTGTATTCCCTTGTGAGACGAAACTGGAAGATTTATTGAGAGTTTACTAGAATATCGATATCTCTGAAATAGTGTGAGAATAAGATTGTCATGAAATATTGTTTAAGAATACATATTTCTGTACTAGAGCTAAAAGCTGGAGTTTTCTAGTTATGCCTCATTTATGTTAATACTTTCATCACATTGACCAGATGAGATGAGACTTTTTTATTTTTCTGGTAGCCTGTTTACGATAAGGATTCGTATATAATTTTTGTGAAATTAAATTTATGCAATTCTCTTAAATGAGAATAAAGAGTTAAATATATAATACAAAAATGCGATATTAAGAATTATCCGAAATAAATCTAAGTTACGGGTTTTCTATGTCCATCATCAGTCAATATCTCTCTCGCCGGAATTAAGTGCTTTTGTTGATTGATCCAAGTGCACTGGTAACCCAAATGAAGCATTCAGGAGTAATGAAAACCAGCTTGTCCTGCTTCCTAATTCAACTGTAAAATTGTCACCAACAGTCTCTCTCTCAGTCTCCCTCTCCACCTCTCTTTCCCCCTCTATCCCAGTCTTTGTCTGTCTTTCTTCTGTCTGTCTCTCTGTCTTCTGTCTGTCTGTCTGTCTCTCTCTCTCTCCGCGATCATATTTTTTCCTCAGGTTTCTCTCCTAATGATTGCCAATGCCTGGATTATGTTTTTTACGATCATTACCGATACTTCACAATAAATTTTTAGCAATAATTACCCAATTAGTTTCAATGCGAGAGCGATCCATTTAACGACTCGACGTCTTTTGTATATTTTCAGTCGACGCTAGGCGATAAAATATAATTTCATTTCAATAAAAAAAAACAGTTGATTAGATGCTCGTTTCAGACAGACGATTAGTCTAATGGTGGACTTATTTTTGCAGTTGAAGTTTTTGAATAATGATTAGATAACACATTATTTACACGCAAAAACTAGAGTATATACGTAGCTGTGTATGCAAAACAGAAAAAGCAGACGATTTTAGCATATATATTAAATTTCATTTGTATAAAACTGTCATCTATTATCGTTTAAATCGTTATATTTTTGCAAAAAATAACAAAAATATACAACCATAGGCCTATATATGAAATTTATTTAATATAAGATATATGATAAACTAGTATTTTTTGAACAGATAACAGCAGGATAACGACAACACTTCTGGCCCCTCTCTTATCTAAGTGTAGCTCTATATCTACTGGGCTCGCTTCGGCTTCAGTTGCTCCATCCACAACATTGGTTAACAATGGAGTAGCAAGTGAAGGTACGATACCGAAGGTCACACTAATTGTCTTGATACTGGACTTGAAGAAGATCTTGTTTTGTCTGATTGCTTTAATTTGCACAACATTTGTTTATATACACATATACTGTATCACAAATAAGATCAATTTGCTGAAATATTCAAATAATTTGAAGTTGGATTATAATGTCAGTAACTATCAGTTTTAAGTTTTTGATTGTTACCGGTAGTTGGTCTATATATGTTTAACTTCAATTCTAATTAGGTTGATTTATTAATGTATGTAATTTCGAAATCTAACATTTTGAAATCTAACAGAAATGTATAATGTCTAAAATATATTTGCTGTGGACGCTTTGTTTACATATATATAAATATTATGCCACTTTTCATTACGTTTCTTTTGATTCAAATTATACTGTATTTTAAACTTTTGTAACTTTTATTTAAGTATATAAACGAAATGTAAAAATAAAACAAGATTGTTGTTATTTCAGGACGAAGTATACGGAGATCTTTTGAATTGCCGATAAAATCACGACGACCCGAACAACTATAATCATAGATCATTTCAAAATCATTGCATTTAAAACTCTTTTATACATGCACTGTGGATAATTGAATGATAATTGTTGTTTGTTTATATATTATTACTATTATCTGGTAAATATCCCGAATTCACAATGATCAATTATTATATATAAATATTGTCAGACGTGAATTTTTTCCTTTTGATTTGTTAGGCCTACTTTATTTGCTTGCAAATGTTATCAGTAAAATTTCAAATATGTAAATTAATGGTTAGATTTTAAAATGTGACTTTCTATTTCATTTAAAATTTAATCTCAACATTTGTATATAATATATAATTAAGATGTTATTGAACTTATACCTGATGTATTACATATGGTTTTGTATATCTTTTGAAAAATTGCTTGGTGGATATATGAAAGTTTATTCAAGGAACAAAAGTTCAAAATCTAAAACACATAACGATTATATATTGTATGAACGGCATCAATTTTATTTTTTTATATTATTGTAAATGGACAAATAAATATGACAAACAGTAAATACAAGTGTAAATAAATGCATAAGTGAGAATAATTGAACATTTAAATTAAACAACTATGTGCAGTAAATATGTGCAACTACAAAAATATTAACATTAGAATACTTAAAACTACATTAAAAATCTGTAAGAAAGGACTATACTATAGACTTAGACATTAATATTACTATAGACATTTTTTTCAACTATTTTGCAAATATTCAAACATCAAGTAAACTACATTAATTATAATTAACAACAAAATTTATTTCATTAAATATATTATAACTTTTTATACACTTAAAATTTATATAATTACAAAGTATAATGTAATATCTTATATTCTGTAATTAAAGAAATCGCACTTATTCATTATAATTAAAACATTTATTCACAGACTACCTTCTGCACATAATCTGAAGCATTATAATTTTATTAGTCAATAAATAGATTTTTTATTCAATAACGTAAAATAAAAGACGAATGCTTTCAATATTTTTGCTATTTCTCAAAAATATAAAATTATAAATATATTATATTATTCATTATATTTCCTGTGTGTATTTACACAATTACTGCACAAATTAACATCATACTTTTATAATGTAATCTTTATGAATCGGCAAATGTTTATTTTATTACATTTTGTGACAGTTTATACAGTTAAAACAAACTAAACAGATAGTTTTTCTACAAATTCATTTTCTTCTTAAATTATAATCGCATCTGAACATAACATAAATATTAAATACAACATTCAAACGACTTAAATACACCAATTCAATATAAACGATCACTACATACAAAAACGAATACGAATTATAATAATTGCATTAATCAGTTTTATCTTGTACGGGTTATATAATCAGTGCAATGTTCGCCTGATTCTTGTATAATAGGAATCTGACAAGATTTTTCAAGATCCATATTAATCACAACATTTTTATCATCTTCTGTATTCATGAGCAGTTCAGAGATGGAGGAACAACTAATAGGAACATTTATTGCAATTTTGTTTAAATTTCTCGAAGTATCATTCAAAGGTGATATTTGATTAACTGAATCCAAACTCTCTTTATTTGATTTTAAATATTTTTTGCAATTAGAGTTAGTTAAATAGTTAAAATTAATTTTATCATCTTCTTGCTGGTACAAATTTCCTAATATTTCATTATCAAAAGCATCATCGGTACATTTAGAATGATCCGAAATTGGAAGTTTGACAGATTTTAGGGGAGATGGATTAAAAGAAATACTACTTTCACAAAGTTTTGATTTAGATAAAATTAAATCCCGCGAGGGATTCAAGAACTGGGCGCAGATTTGCAAGCTGAGTGTCCAAAGAATTTCAGCCGACTTGCTATTCATAGCATAGGATTTTGCACGCGACAACTTGCAATCGCTAAAATAGAAAAGAAAACACAATTAAATAATAAATAAATACAAAACTGATTTTTTTTAATAAAAATAAACAAAGTTGGCTTTAGCAGTAAAGTAATTTAGAGCTAAATTCAACAATGTCACATTTGTTATAATATATTGTTGTTCGATAATTATATTTACATTAAGTATTTATTTTTGTAATTATATTTTATTTGATATATGTCAAATCACTAACAAGGCTCTTTAATGACAAGTTATAAACTTGTGTGTTTTCAAAACGTGTTTTGAAGCCCTTTTCCCTCCTTCCCATTTCCCCTTCCCCTCCCTATTCCCCTAGTGCTTCTTAATTAAGTTCCTAACCCTAACCCTAACCTATAATAGAGTCCTGACTGATCCGATAAACTTGGCTCCAAACAACAGTACAAAGTTGTGCTCGCTCCATCCACAGGACTGGTCATTCCTCCATGGAAACAGCTCCAAACAAGACGAAAACATTTCATAACAAAAGTTCCCTCGAAATCTCGCCCCAAGCCCGTAGCAATTACTCCAGGATGCAAACTGTACGCGGTAACACCAGTTCCTATTAAGAAAAAAAGTGAACATGCACAAAAAGTCATTATCTTTGCTTCGCACTGTGTAATGGGTTCTATATATATATATGATCGAAATGTTTTAACAGAGATTAAACTTAGAAGAGAATTAGTTTACACAGCAGTCGTGCAGGAAATAAAAAATACTTTATATATGGAAGCCAATTCAAATGTTGATGTTGTGAAGTTAGATAAGTCTACTAAGTTGAAGTTAGCTAGTTTTAGAATGTGGCAACTGTCAAATGGCAAATAATTAGACGCTGTAAATTGCAAAACTAGTCACAGGTATTATTTTGTCAAGAATTAAATTCATAACTTTATGCAAACAATAAATCAGACTATACAGAAAAAAATTGTATCCATTTCGTTTAAAATTCTCATTTAAATTTCAGGATTATCATCATAAAAGAAATAATTATGCTGAAATTTCATTTCAATACATTCTTTTTAAAATTAAGTTAAACAATATTTTTATGAAGAAACAAAGACAAACCTTGCAAAAGTTTTGCGAGATGAACAGTAAAGAGAATATTTGCAGTTTTGCTTCGTCCATAACCTTTCAACGCAGTCCAGCCTCTGTTTGTCTGCAAATCAGAGTGATCTATGTCGGAAATTTCATGCGATTTTGAAGCTACAGTAACAACTCGACTTGGAGCAGAAGCTTTGAGTTTATCTAATAAGAGATTGGTGAGGAGAAAATGACCTGAAATATAACATACCAAATACATTAGTTTGAGAACTTTATTTCAAATGAGCTCGTGTCGGATATTTTTTGTCTCGTTAATGTTTTTACGCTATTTCTTCAGAATTTTTCAACGTTTTCTGGAATATGTTTGTCACTAGATTTCAATGTAAATTAATTTAATTATAGTACATTATCATACTTTCTACTAATAATACAGAACAATATTAACACTAACAATATTAGCTAAAATGAAGATCTATCTACTATCTATCACTTTCAAGCAGGTGAATTCAATCAAATTATATCTGTAACTAATAAGATAATTTACAATTAAATACAACACAATCAACTGACTATAACAAGAACCTAAAGAAAATGTTTATTCATACCAATGTGGTTGACACCAAAGTCAAGTTCAATACCATTTTCAGTGAGTCTGCGTTCAGATGTAAACACTCCAGCATTGTTCACCAGAATATCCAGACGGTTTTCATCTAGAAAACGAAATAGTACACGCTTATTTCAAATCTGTCAATTCAATTAAATACTCTAATTAGGCTCATGGAAACAAGTAAAATTTGTTTTGATTATTTTTCCTCATTAAAATTTGGTTACTCTTGATATAGAGATTTATATTTATTGGATAAAAATCAGATGCAAAATTTTCATGAAATTATACGAGTAGAATATCCATATTTTATATACTTTGTTAGTTTGACCAAAATAAAACTTGAGCTTCATTTACTGACATTGTTTAGATAAGTAGCATTAGCAAGAGAACACATTTTTTTAATTTAATGATGTTTTCGTTAATAAAAATTTAAAAAAAAATCAGAAATGTTACACTAAACTAAACGAAAACTAAAACTTAAATGAAAAATAAGAAATTGCATTTTAAAAAATGACACAGGTGTAAGTTAAATTTAAACAGATTTAAACACAAAAACAACTTTGGCCTACTTTTATTAAACTTGTCTGCAAACGCTCTAATAGAAGCCATGCTAGCGAGATCTAGAATGCCTATGTCAACATCCGGGTTCTTAGTATCGGAGATGACGTCATCACGAGCCAGTTGGCCTCTGTGTTCACTGCGGCAGGCCATGATGACGCGAGCCCCTGACAAGAAATAACATCAAATTATCCAATCACAGAATTTAATTTAATATTTAGACTTAACTATTTTCTATGTTTTGATCAATGAAGAATCTTGGTTAATTTATGTCAACAAAATTAAAACCTCTGTTTCATATCAAGAGAAGCGATAAATTGCATAAATTTTCTCTAGATTTCCAGTAATTTCACAGAATTTTCTCAGTATATTAAATTGTGAGAATTCATTACCTTTTCTTGCAAGTTCTCTTGCTGTCTCTAACCCGATGCCGCCATTGGCTCCGGTAACTACAGCAACTTTTCCATCCAATCGCAAATCGTTATACATTTTGTACACAAAACTTCTATATTTAAAATACAACATTATTTGAAGTTAAAAAATAGGGCATCTTTTTAAAAAAGCATACGACATCTTTATAACAATGATATAAAACATATTCAAATATCAACATATTCAAACATATTAATATAATATCAAAACGTAATTTTTTCTATAATCTACAAATCTTTCAATGATCTATGATATATTATAGATAGAATAAAGTTAATCTTGTATTAAATATCTATGTGATAAATAATATATCAAATAGCAGGGTAGAATATTTCATGTCAATTTGGATATTTCTTTACTTTTGATAACTGACATAGACCTAGCCTACTAGTTTTACTTTGTGCATGTTTGCCAATAACTATATGTCAACAAATTTAATGAACAAATATACGAAGATAAATAAAAAACCAGCGCGTGGGTGTATGCAAACAAAAGAGTAAAATTTGAATTAAAGGCTCAAACTTAAATGGAAATTTAATATTTGTTTGTCAAACTATTCATCAATCAAGCGAAACTAAGCAAATAAACCAACAATGAGTCAAATAAAACAGGAGTGTGTCAACTTTATATTAATATTCATTACAAGCAATCCCTTCCAGGGCCTCCCGTATTGTCCTTACCCTATAGAATATAAGCCTATATAAACTTTAGTAACATACATGAAATTTTATTAAAATACAAATAGCTGTATTTAAGTACATACATATAACACATCAGTTATGATTTATTACATTATTTTTTAATTAATTTAGAAATTACTTTCTAAAGTAATTACTAATTAGTAAAGTTACTAATTATTTTCAAATTTAGAATTAAAGTACGCTTGTTTTAGTAATTATTTTGTAATTATTTGCATTTTCGTTTCTTGGCAAAATCAATGCTAATTAACAAGCATTGATTTATTTGTTTCTTATTTTTAAGCAAAACACAGCGCCCTAAATGTAAATTTAATTGTTGAAATCCCCACAAAACATTGTTTAATTCATATTCTCTCTTTGTGGCTCCCTCTCAAGTAAAACTTGGAAAATAAAAGGCTACTATTGCATTGCGAAATTGATCCACAATTTCATTTTCGTGTGGAATCTTCTAGTTAAATACTATATTATATTTCTCAGCGAGCATTCGACCCAATTAAGTAACGTTATAAGGTATGAGAATTTGGTTTTTTAGCAAATTTTCCCTAGGCAACAATTTAGAATTAAGTGCAATATGCTGGCAGGCTAAATATCGATTGCGACTATGTTTCAGTGCGAAATTTAAATAAAAAATCAGCAAATAAAAATATTAGCAAAATTAATAGAACCAGTCGTTCTGTTTCTACTTAGATGTTATATTGAAATATAATAAGAGTTTATAAGGAAGTCATAATAATCTCATGGTACTTTATGAAGTTGCAAGAATTTTTATAAAAATGTATGAAATTAAATTTTTATTATTTAATAACAGAGTGAGATTTTTTATTAAAATGTTCTCAATTTTTTTCTTTTTCAAATATTCGACTTTTATTAATGACGGATTTCAGTTATCCTGTAGTAAGATGTCATTCCTGAATAAATAAATATATTCATAAATAATATTCATCAAACTCTGTTAATTATAAATGTATAATTATTAATATTAATTAATACAATTATCTGGTTTTAAAGCGATGACGCTTATCTATAATTATAAAAAGTAAATCTAGGCGATATTTCCATCGAATACGCAAATATTGATTTTAAACACAACATAAAATGAGAAAAATAGTATAAATTATCGACTTATGGCAGCTTATAATACAAAGTTTTACTAGTGGCCAATTTTAAAGTCTAAAATATTCAAATTATTTGATATACCAGTGACGTCACTCAGAAAAGTCGCAATGTGATTGTTTTTAAATTTATTGTTTGAAATTATTTTTAATCTCTCGATTGCAAATAAATAAATTGAAATGAATAAATATATATGAATTTATTACTCAATTTAAATAGCTGAATAATAAGCAATAAATTATGAAGAAAAATACATATTCAGATGGCATATATATAAGATTAATCCTCTCCCCAAAAACAAGACTTTCTCGAACTTACTATTCTTTTTTCCGGATCAGGCTTTCAATGAAACCCTCGTCGAAAAATATTGAAATTTATCGCGAAGCAAATCAATTGCAGAATACTTTTTTATATAATCGATTCACCTTGTTATTAATAAAAGGAAATCGATACAAGCACGAAATCGAGCGACGAATCGTTTTTCCAATATTAGATTTTATTTCAATTCTTATCGATTACAACAGGAAATATTAATGCACGTTTAGTAAATAAATAAATAGTTCTCGCGATGTCATGCTAAACCTTAACAACACGACAAGCTGCCAATAAAGTCTCCAGTGCAGTGAAAGAAAGAAATTCAGCACCTTTGTAACATTGTCTATTGATTAATATCAGTTCAAAACGAGTGTAGTTATTTAGTAGTAATAGAAATCGATAATAAAATTCTGAATTTTCGTAATAATATGCAAGTATATGTAGACTAATATGTAATACGCCGTCTATTTATGTTAAATAACGTTGAAAACGGAATCTTTAACAATTTAACGCTTTTGCAAGAGATTATATGTAAACAAAATGATGAAAGTAAAACACATCTTTAATATAAAGCTTATTTCAATTAAAATGAGATATTTTTTGTTTTAAAATCAAGTCCTAAAGTTTGAAATCAAAGTGAAATTTTATAAACAAGTATATTTAAGTATATTAAATTTCGTCCACCACATTGTTATAGCAATATCTAATAATCCTCTACCCACTTTACCCGCACACTGAGAGTGAGAAACTATCAAATTATCGAGGTCATTTCAGTGTAATAGTTTACTATCCTGCTAAGTTGAGAAGATTGTAAACATTGGACTCATAAGAATTGCCCTGAACTTAACCCTAGATAGCCATCTGCTGAATCAGTAGGACATCACAAATGCACTCGTTGACCAGATCTGCTTCAAGCATCAGGACCTCTACTGTGCTCTAAAGGGTATATTGTTTCAAGAACACTCATCTTTTGGACAACCTATAGATTTACTAATAAGGACTGGTTTTGTCCGAATTGTAATTGGAAAAGATAAAATTCTGCTATTTAAGTGCGCAAATTGTTCCTTTTTGGACATACTCGGAGTGATCAAACTCATCAAACTGTAAAAAAACACCATACCAACAAAAAAAACACCATACCAACAAAAAAACACCATACCAACAAAAAAACACCATACCAACAAAGAAAACACCATACCAACAAAAAAACACCATACCAACAAAAAAACACCATACCAACAAAGAAAACACCATACCAACAAAAAAACACCATACCAACAAAAAAACATCAAACTGCAAAACCAATAAAACAATTGTGCATCACAATTATATTTTGTTCACTTTGTTCAAGCCTTTCAAATTACATTCGATTAAATAACTTGATGTAGATGCATTTGTAGTAATGCACCTCGCAGAATCATCATGAACGTTACATAAATCCCCATGGTTACAAAGTTACTTACAAAGTAGTATCAGTATTAGTTATAGAAAAACTAGTCTTAAAAAAAATGAAAACAGCAGATAACTAATCTGCTTGATAGATTGTATTGCAATAATCTGATTTTATTGCTGAAAACCAAAACGCCGAAAGACGTTTTTATAATACAAACGCATTTCGAGTTTTTATAATATTAGGATTTCCATATTCAGAATTCAATGGAAGCATATCTTGAGGCAATATAAGAAATGTCAAGTTTTTAGTAAAAGTTATAATTATTGTCTACGGATGAGTATTTCTGTAAGCTTTGTCACACCTGATAACAGTATTGACGCTTGCGGCTATACAATTAAATAAGCAACTTATAATTCATAATTTAAAAGATTAAATCATTAAAATAAATCATTCTATAATTAAAATAATCAAGTTAAAATTGAAATACTTTTTAGAAGCTTTTTAGAAATACTTTTTAGAAATTCTTCAAATTTAGCTATTTGTTCCAACAGTTTTATCTGATATTAAATTCAAAAAATTTCATCAATAATGTTAATGTTTTAACAGTTTTTTTTAGACCAAAGAAAATCTACAGTAGCCTTATATAGTCTCCAGTATACAGATTCAGTAAACTTTAATTATATCGTTAATCAAGTCAAATCCCACCCAGTTTAAACTACATCGCTTAATTATAAACTAAATCGTTGCGCGCAACGTTCGAAAATGAAAAACGTCTGCAACTTTTTCCCCCGTAAGAAAACTATTAACTTCTTTTCACTTGTCCCCAGGTATTACTCATAATAAGAAATTAAATAAGTGATACCCCTCATCGCACCCCCTCCCTTCTAAAGAGGGAGAAGTTTAAGAAAAAAAGATTGAGAGAGAGTGAAAGCGAGAGAAAAGTAATGAGAGTGTAGAAGTTTGAATCTACATCACGTGTGCACCGAAAATCGACTGATTGAGGCAATCTGGCGAAACTAAGAGCTTTCAAGTTAATACCAGATGCTCTAATAAATGGCGCGCTAACAAGTAGATTATATTACGACGAGGAGGGCAAGACAGCAGACGAGAAATCACCCAGATTGTGATATTATAATTATTATTAACGGAAGGAAAAACCGCAAGCAGTTGCGGCACGCAAGAAATAAAAGCAGCCAAATGAACAGCTTGACAACCATCACGCATCAATCTTCTGCGTTATTTATAAGTCAATGTAACAAACAAGAAATATGAAACTTTTCAAGAAACTTTTCTTACAGTTATTTGAATAAAAATGATAAATTTCATCGAACTTTAATTTATAGTAATTTCTTTTTCGAATTCATGAAAGACTGTGATTTTAACTATTTTCTCAATGCAAAAGGAGCATGTTATTTTTCTGATCAAATTGTTTTTCGAATATGCTCTTTCCAAATTCCAATATTAACAATAAAGCACGCGTTAAAGTGATATGATATTTCCTTTCACTTTATTCTCTCAGTTTTCAATATGAGTAATAACAATAAACCTCACATTAATAACGATTAATAATAACAAAGTATTCGGTTATTATGTCGTTTCGATGTTTAATAAATTTACAAAAGTTTCAAAATGAAAGAGATTCCACACGCAATGCAAATTATGCAATAACTCAAAGTCGTAGAAATATGCAAAAACGCAATGCAAGTTATGGTATAACACCACGGGAGGTGACAACTACAACAGTTTGAGCGATTTGCTGTTAAATGATCGAAATCCAAGTTTATTAGATTTCTTCTGTCAACACTTAACAGACATGACGATAAAAAAGCATTAATATTACGTAGAATTCGGTCAAATAGCATAAAGCTTAAAGTCGAAATAGTATTCGAAAATTAATGTATTATTCTTCTAAATGATAGTATTGAGAAACATTATTTTTAATATATCAATAATTGCAGAAACATTTAACAGAAACATTAGCATTAGAAACATTAGCAGAAACAATTGCACATTTATTAGCCCTAATTGTAGAGTAAACTAACAGGTAGTATAAAAAACCGTTGTAAATAAAATCTCCTTGTTAAAGACAATTTCATGCAAGATCTGGTATTAAAGTGACTACATTAAATCTAATTTGAGTACATTATATTATTTAGAGAATAAAACAAATCAAGTAATTTTACTTTCATTAATTAACATCCCGAAAATATACAAAGCGCACAGAAATTAACACATACCGATCTAAATGAAATAATTATAATCAATAATGCAGTAATTTAAGAAAACTAGAATTAATTATATTAGTTTAATTGAGATAATAATTCTTCATTTAGTCGTTGCCTATAAAACAGTGAATCCAGAATTCAATTAAATCATAAAATTCTTTTTTATCGCACATGTTCACCACATTACATCTTTCAGAAACAATCAATATCAATATCTCATCCATATACCTGCGAAATTGTACGTAAAAGTCGAAATCGTACGTTTCGCGTGTAATTAACAGTAGCGAGAAAAGAATTTAACGATAAATACAATATGCATGCACTTGTTCAACTTTATCATAATTATGCACTACATGTTTTTTCGCGTAAAAGGTTTTAGATTACGCGTTTTAAATTCAAATATATCTAACTGTCAATTGTTTAGATATACTTAGACTCTATGCATTGCATATGCATAGAGTTTATGCAGATTATGCATAGATTATACAATATAAAAATGAAAAGTATAATAATTAAAGTTTTGTGATATAATTATTATGAATCACAAAAAAAATCCACTGGAGCCCGCCGGGTGGTTATTAAGATATTAAATATAACAAAATTCACGGGTTTTGCACCGAAATATCAAAAAAGTTAAGCAAATGCTAAAAACGTAATCCGTGTAAAATTGCGATTTTACAAGAGTTTCTCAATACTATTATTGTGATTCAGTTTTATGCTGATTCGACATTTATAGAAAGGATTAGATTATTGTTTCATATGTTTCAGATTTTAATTAACTAATACTAGCAAACTAAAACGTGATACACGTTTACAAGTAAAAGATCTTAGAAATTTTAAGCAAATTTGTTAAAGTTTGCGAACTAAGCTTAAAGCTCAAGATAGTAGCTACTGTCATTTATAAAGGAATGACATAATTGTTTTAAATGGCAACTATGATAATTAAACCGCTTATTCAAAAGAGATTCAGGACTAGCTAATAATACATTCGTAATAATATAAACAACTTAATAAAAAAATTTAAACCTTATCAGTTTAAATTTTAGAAACTAAAATTGAAATGTCAGAGAATTTAAGATTTAAGTCATAGTATAGAAAGTGTAAACAAAATACACTTACCAATTTATTATCTTCAACTTAAATGCAAGAATCTGATGATGCTCTGTTGTTAAATTTAAAAGTTAATGATGAATGGAGTCCACTTCAAATAATACAATTTTTAAAGCATAGCAATCATACTTGAACAACTTCAGAAGTTCATATTAAGCGACTGAAGTTTCAACTCAGTGCTTTATACAGATATATTACCCAATGATAAACCGACCTTGTAACTTGTAAAGTGTAAAATTTTACAGTTTCCACGACGATTTGTCTAGCGAGTTTTTGTCAACGACATTTCAAACAATCACACTATCTTTCACGCTATTAATAATCATAATGCAGTAGTAGACCAAAGGTTTATAGACCAAATCTCTGCAAGCAAATTGTCGTAGTCGAAAAATCTGTAGACGCATTATAGTGATATATAGAAAATTTCATACAATCAATCAGTGTTAATGAATTGCGTTTATATGAATAATTAATTTTAGTAATTAATAATTATAATTAATTTTATATTTAATAATTATAATATGTGTATTTGGATCGCTTAAAATGGCAGTAAATGAACATAATTACCAATCATAGAAAAACAGTGAAAATATTTTGCTAATTAAACTAAGAAAACTCTTAAAATATTTATAACTTCTGTACTGAAATTGTATTACATGGGCCAATGATATATATTTATTGATGATATATTGTTATAATCGCGACAATACCGTTATAGAAATTAGTTTAGAAATAGAAATTTCAATTAGTAATGGTATATATTCGTTTCTTTTGAGATTATATTTTAAAAAATATATAAATTTCTCGATGAAGATTTAGCGAAATGTTTAAAAAGGAGTTGCTTCTCAACTGATTAATTTATGGATTATTTTATTTTAATTTATGAAATATAATTACACCATTTAAATAATCCATTCTAAATTATAACAGATACTAAAACTATATATAATCACTCTTTGTTTCTTAGTACTTCATGATATTTTTATATTTTTTTATAAAAATTATAGATATAAATATAAATTAAATCACCAAATCAGACAATTTGCAAAATTACATCTAACAAGGTCGCTTTGAAATTACGAATTCTCTAGTTCACAGTTCACTTTCAATCAATGCAATTTGAAGAATTAATTTGTTGGTCAATTAAACGTGAATTAGAATCAATTCTCAACGAATTGCGCCTTTAATAATTCTTATAAGTTGAACGTCCGGATATCTAATTATACGACAGCATACTTATTAAAGGATTTCCTTGTTTTCACGGCTTGTTTCCTACAGCCTGATAAACGTGTTGACGTTTTAGTTATTTGCCCGAAGAAAGTAATTCAGTAGAAAGCATTCATTACTTGGTAGGCTAATAAACAGTAGCCTAAAAGCGGTGAGGCTAGTATTAATAACTCTCTGATTTAAACGGCTATTAAATTGTAAATACAGTAGTAGTTAAAAGTAGCGAGAATACTAATTATATTCGCTTTGCTTGGTATTAAAAGAAATATAAAAATTAATCGGGATTAGTCGAAAAGTGATTGTTAATTACGTAGCATGGTTTAAGCTATCGAATTTTAAATATAGAATCATTTACGAAAACTTATGAAAAAAAGAACATCAGATAATACTGGCTTTCTACGTAAGCAGTAAAAAGTTAAGCTATGTTTGAAACGGGAAGTAGGAATAACTTGCGAATAGTTATATATTGTATGCTGTACTTGTTCTAGTTTTTTAAAGCAGGCATGTCATTTGAGCTTTTTCCAGGTGATGGCAAGAAAAACTCTCGAAACTGATTCTTTTGCTAAAATCTCTGTTTTTACTTGAATCTCTTTCTCAAGATAATATATTGCTTTTTGCAAAATTATCACTTATTAACTTAAATAACGCTATTACAAAACTTCTACTAATAAATTATTAATTTATTCTATTAAACCTCTGTAACTTGCACACAATGTAATCAGAGGCGGATCGCCCAGATTTTAACGCCCTTGGTTGAAAAAATTTCGACTCGAGTCTTAAAAGAAAACAATTGTGTAGAAAAACCTAAGAAATGTTAAAAATGTTAATGTTAAATGTTAATGTTAAAAAACCTAAGAAATTCGGATTTATAATCTTCCTTTTTTTAGGTTATGGCTCAATATTTTGGTTCTCCAATTCTTTGCTTTCTAAATACATGTATCCAACACAAATAAAAGCTAGCTTTTGAGCCCCTTGGAGATTTGGCCCGAGACTTATATATCTAGGTTAAATAGGCTTATAAATACATGTATCCAACGCAAAAAATGCTAGCTTTTGAGCCCCTTGGAGATTTGGTCCGAGACTTATATATCTAGGTTAAATAGGCTTATATAGGCTTATATATCTATACGCCTATTTTAAAAAATTTATTTATTAGAAAGCGGCTTAATCCGCCTCTGAATATAGATAAGCCTACTTGACCAATAACAAGTTCATTGATATTTATAGAAAGGGGAGTGGGTGAGATTTGAAGTTTCATCTATGATTTATCATAGGTGAAAGTAATCAGTTACATAGAGTATATAATAGGTCTATATATAAGTTAATTACAGCAGTTTTTAGACATTTTGAAGTTGATTAAGCTTTAGTTAATTAATTGATTTAGCTGTAATCGTCGATTTATCAGTCAGTGATAAATATGCAATTATAGTACTCAATTTCAAGTATAGGCTAATTAGTTAATATCGAAGAGATAATATTTGATATATGAATACGTCAGTGATTGTTATTGCAACACATAGTATTTTCGTTTTGAATTTTTTAAATCATGCAATGAAAATTCATCAACACTATTGAATGCCAGCCAGGGATTAATTCCTTCCATAAACAAAGTATTCATCCATCATTGAAACTGTAACACGAGAATGAAATATTGAGCTTATTCAATGGTGTGGACCAGGGGGATGGCTGTGGGGGTTATAATTCCCTCGCTTACAGGTAAAAAATATGTTTTGTAGTGTTAAAAGTGTCAGTTTAGCGGTAACCCCTCAGCCTCTGATGATTTTGTGAAGAAAAATGTATTGGATACATCTATATGTTGAACAAATACATGTATGCGTATGCGGAGATTAAAACTTGATAATATAAAAGGTCATAACTTAATTTGGAGGTATCCCCACCCCTCCTTTAGTGAAATCCTGGGTTTATTAAAACAGTACCGACCTTTATAAGTCATGCTATATTAATAAACGCTTGTCTATCAAGCTGCCATTGCCAGATCGAAACAAAATAGCATTGCTTGATGATTTATTGATCACGATTCGTCTGATTACAATTATTAAATTGACATAATCCATACGCAAATCTAACATCAATTTTTCATTTTAAATTCTTTTTTGACAGATATTTTAAACATAACTGGATGTTAAATACACGCTGTAATTAGAAATGACATTAAATTAAGAAACGCTGCTGGGTAGTTTTGTACGATGTAAAAAGCTTAAAAAATGGTCAGAATTAATCAACCGTTATAAAAATTTGTTGACTTTTGAAAGAAAAACTAGAAAGCAGAATTTTAGTTGGTTCTTAAGTCTTCACGAATAAAATACTTCATTGCTTCATTGAATTTGTATCTTTTACTTAAAGCTGTAACATACTTTGTGTAGGCCTATATTCAGAAGAGAATAAGTAAACGATGGTTTATATTAATTCAATATATATATAATCCCATATATATAAAAATAAATATATAGTCTATAAAAAACATGTTACAGATATAATGTTATATATTATAGATATAACAGGTTAGAGGTTACATACACTAATCTACAGCATTTTCAAATGACATTTATAGATTCATGCTCATAGTTCAAATAAGCTTATGACTAATATTTGTATAAAATAATAACCATATTGATGTAATAGTTATACTATAGTTATAATCTACAGTGTAACTAGTATCTAATCTAAAAATAATATATTCCTTTTGGATTATATCTAAGTTTAATGTGGCAACATTTATAATTATCAATGAAATTTGATCTCCATTTTGCAGGTTATTACTCAGAATGCGGAGCAGATTGATATGAAATGTGAATGAAAGTAAACAAAGTTGAATCATAGAGTGAAATCTAACACCGACATCTCAACGCTTCTGGTCTCATTAAAATCTCACGTGCCCATTAAAATCTCACGTGCCAATAATATCCTTCGTCTATATTTGCGAATAATTGGTTAGACCTAAAATCAGGATAGAAGTAAGAATAACCGTCAAAAGTAGACCATGTCAATATAGAGATCAATCGTTCATGAGACGTGAGGGGAATTCCTACGCTTGGGGGTCATATGCCCCTGTTTTATTTCTCCTAAGAATTTGCTCTTATCCCTGTTTTTAAGAATATGTTACGCCAGAGAAACTTTTAAATGAAATCAAGAAGCTACTTAAAGAACCCATATTATACAATTAATATACTAATATCAGATCAATAATCTGAGTTTGATATTTAACTTTAAAATCTGATTTTCATGACGAAAAGGTTGTACTTTTAAGGCCAGTATCTCTATAGACATTATAGTGGTTGTTTTCACATGTCAATTGCATATTGAAAAAGCGTGCCACGCTTAATTTACTGCAGAAAAGTCACAATATCTTCACTGGAAAATAATAATCATAAAGTAATTGTTTAAAGTCTATTTAATCGTCGAGGGTCAATATCTGTGACGTCCCTCAGCATAAGGAAAGATCACACATGCTCCACCCAAGCAGTCAGGACAAACCATTAATTGATAGAGGAAACCATTTATCAAAGGAAATCAGTCCTTATAAAAAGTAAAAATCTAAGGTGGAAAAAGATAATTTATCTGGCATCTCACAAATATTAGTACTAAAGTTTAAATATTGCTATGAACTCTAAAACACATTAGAGGCTCCCTTGCAACTTGAAAATAGAGGAACACATGCACAGAATGCCTATGAGTTAAACAACACAGGAGCAAAGGAACTCTTTTAATATCTTTTTGCTTTGATTAAAATTTCACTAAATTAACACACAAGCTACATGATAAGAAAAATACAATTGGAGCAAGATTCAAATAATCATTAATAGTGTCATTATTGCAAGCTAAAACGTACTGCACAATATAATGAAACTCAAAAAAGTAAAAAAATCTTTATTCAGAGCTTAAATATTATAATAATGATTATCATTTTTACTTACATGCATATATTAACAATAATTCACGCATAATGTTAAAACAATAAAGATCATTTAAAAGTGAATATATGTAATAATCATAAATTTTGCAGATTATTTTTTAATTATTTACATTAAGCTAATAAAATCAAGATTACACTCTTGTCTCAATGTCATCAATATAGTTAAAGGAATGATAAAATAGGTAATGATGATGAATAAGTTTAATTAACAGATTGCAACTAAAATACATTATACATCTAAATCAAAAACAAGTTTATAATAAAAACCTAGTTGAGATCAGATTCCATTATTATAATTTGAGAATGCCGTGACAAAAAATACATCCAAATAAATTAAGCTATCTAAATAAATTGCTCAATGTAAATATGATAACATTAATGATAATGAGGTAGCCAATAAATATTATATTATGCTATGAATTATAAGTATAGTAATTGTCTTGTTGAATCTCATTGGTAAAGTATCCAATTTGAATCAACAGATCAATTGGCAGCATCTTAGATATCATTCATATTATAAAGTAATCCAGTTGTTAAATTAGGGTTATATTTAAATTACCGTTACATCATAATATAGCAATTATAACTAATATAAGTCGGATGAATTGGTGCATTACTTTCTTTTATACATATAAAGGAAAGTGAAAGGGAAAATTCATTTATTATTTAATGCAACATTAGCATAAAAATGCTGTTTAAAACCTGCAGAGAATTAACTATTTGTTTTGCTGCCTCTTAATGGAGTGCATTCAATTTTGGAAATGACGTGGCCACTGCATAACTATTGTACTAATATTAATGCGCAAAGTTAATTGAACGTTAATTATATTCTCAATAGAACAATTCAACGCTTATCCGAACAAAAATATACATTTGCATAAATATACATTTCATTCACATTCTAATTAATGATCGTAATAATTGAAATTAAAACAAAATGTAAATCGTTCTCATGAACCATGCGTTCAAATGTAGTATATGCGTATTTCCATTACGATTGAAAAACAGTATAAATAAAAACAGCAATGCAAACAATAGGGTATTGAAATATTAGATTTATATTAAAACTAGTAATAAGCAGTAAAAAATGACGATATACGAAAAACGTAA
>JAQIXG010001260.1:0-23297 GCA_034700105.1 Oconnorella tubifera
AACTTGTATGCTGAGGAAAATGAATTTATAATAATTAATGTTTCTTTGTGGGTGTTGAAACCACCTATGGTGAAACCTCCTATGTAGTGAAACCACCGATGTTGAAATCTCCGATGGTGAAACCACCGATGGCGAAACCCCCTAGAACCCATTTTATACTATAAACATTGTTCTAATTGTATAATAAAATCAACAATAAATGGTATAAAACAAATAAAATAATTTCATCTTTATGTTGTTTTAGTTAATAACGAAAGAAATAATTGCATATAACAAATTATCGTTAACGAAAAATAACGATGATAGAATGTAAATATACTTTCATTCAAATAAATGATTTTAATAGAAATTCTACTGGCTAATTTTTTAATAGAACTTCTAATTAGAACGAATATGAAAAGCGAAAAACATTAATTGATATTAAATCGATCTTTATTTATTAATATTCGACTTAATGTTGTATAATATTGCAATATTTTATCATCGTTAAGATAATATAGAATTAGACTTCAAATATATAACACTTAATTATTATAATTATATTATTAATTAAATTATTAAAACACAAAATATTTCATAGTTTATTTCAACTTTAAGAATTAAGGCAAAGTAATATGACGTAACGTAAGATAACGTAACGTAAAGTTTAAAATAACGTGAGAAAAACGTAAGCACAAAATTGATTTGGTGTTTAAAAGTGTCGACTTCTGTCGAATAACTGCGAAAATAATTTTATTTTAACGTCTCCAGCGAGGCCTCATTATTTAACCAGTCCCGCCCTACTATAATGACATACTGCGTGTTACTGTCATTATCATTTAACATGACGAGATAAATCAGTCACGTGATTATTTTTATGTTAATAAATGCTTTTCATTGGCTACTAAGTAGTAGGCTACAAGTAGGAGGCCTAGGGCTATATGTGTAGCTGCATGCTATTATGGTACCTTGGTAATACTTGTAATAGTAGGCCTAATGATGTCATAAAAAATATAACATCAGGTAAATGTAGCCCTTAATCCTAATTATAAGCCTAATAATATTCATATTAATAATTTTATTTTATGAATAAATAGCTTATTATTACAGTAAGTATAATGTAATTTAATTGAAGTCTAAAGTCACAGATTACTGGATTATATAACGATGTCTCAGACACAGTTGTCAATTTAAGCGTCTTACTAAAGGGTGCAACAAGTTAGAGAATTTGCTGCACACTAAAGAGTGCAGCGGTCACTGAACATTGACTTAGATATACAGCAAAGAATTCACTATAATGTTCAAGTCTATATAATTGTCTTTTTTATAAGACTATACAATAATCTTTTTTAAACCGTTAAAATTAAGAAATTGTTTAACAAAGTGTTATCCAAATTGAGGATTCAACCGGATATTTACATCCAGGAGAGAGCCGGGACGAGATTATCGATTTTCGATCAACCGGAACGTTGCTGGAACGTGATCGATTGACCGCGAGATATGTACCGCGATGACGGAGCGAGGACGGGGGCGTCACCGCCTTCCTACCGAGAGGCGATCCATCCGGGAGAAGGAGGGTTTGACGGGGGTAAGGATAGGGGACAGGGTAGGAGGGAGAGTGGAGAGGGGAGGAGGGAGATGGGAGAGGGGAGGGGGTACGAGGGAGGAGTAGGAATAGAGGGTGGGACGCGGGATAGATCTGGGGATCAAAGGATTAGGGATCAAAAGGGAGGGGATGGAAGGAATGTAGATCAAGTGTTCTATTGTCCTGCATATGAGAATGGGGTGGATCGGGTAAATGGGGTGGATGGGATGAATGGGGTGGATGGGGTACAGGAACAAAAGATGGATAGAGATGCTAAGAAACAGGATAAAAAAGAAAAAGATAGAAGGAATCGTAATAGCGATGGATGGCTTGACTTGAGTGACGTAGTGTTGCCTGTGATTATCAATCAGCCCATTACTGTGTTAGTATATTTGTAACATTTAATTATTTTATTATTTATTTTATTTACTTATTTATGTTACCAGTCAGCAAACAGACTGTTACTGGGTTAGTATATTACATTCATTTGATTTATTTACAAAATATATAATCATTATAGAGTATGTAATTTAGTAGATGGATGGCTAGGGTTAGTTAAAACTGGTTGCTTATAAATGGATTATGAATTGAAATTGAAATGTAAATTGAAATTTAGCTTTATTTCTTAACTTAAGTTTAACGCGATTTAGTCATTGACTACACTGATGTATTTATTATCAATGACGTCACTAGCTTAATTGATATTAAGTTCTTATTTAATTGAACTTAATCTTAGTTCTTGTAACAATTAAGAAGATTTATTGTCAGTCAAATAAATGTCAATCTATCGAGATTAAGTGACTCAACATTTTGATTATACTCTGCAGTTAAAAAGTGATTTATTGGCTTCTAAATATATAACAGTTAATTTTTTACCATCAAGATCTTATAGTGTACTTGCTAATATTGACGTTAAATTTAACTCTAATTTTATTAACCAATATACAAAGTTAAGAATTACATAATCAAATATAGTGAAAATTAAAGTTTTCAAGAAGTGTTTTTAAAATGATTGTCTATTTAACAAAAGAAGATAAAGAGAAGTTTTTTTGTACTTCATGCAGAGTTCACACGCCTTGTCTGGTTGATCGACTGTCCGTGCACAATCACGATTCATGCGAATGCTGTCTCTGCTGTCTATGCTGCTCGGATCACATTTCGGATCAGAATTTAGGAGACTCTGACAGCCAGTGTTGTAGTTGTGATAACAATTGTTGCGACGGAAATGGAGGGGGGGATAATAATTGCGATTGTAATGATTGTGATTGTAATGATTGTAAGTGTGATTGTAATGATTGTGATTGTGACTGTAGTAATTGTGATTGTGATTGTTCAGATCTGTTCTAAATCATTGTTGAAATAGAAAAAATGAATTAGAATTTATGGTAGGTTTTATCTTTAAATAAGTCAAATAATTACGGTTTATTAAAAAGCATATTTCATTCACCTAATTGTATGCTTTTATGTTGTATGAAAATATATTTAATGTTATGAATAATTTGGTACTATTTTCTTGTTGTTACTGCTATCAGTATACTTTTACAGGATTAATACTATTTTTATGTTTTGTGTATATCGTAAGTATTTTTTGTATATGCCAACATATAACATATATTGTATTTGATATTATAATATATTTTGCCTTTTTATAGAATATTTTTATACGCCATTACATGGTATATTTTTATCTTTTACAATATTATTGTTTTATTATTGTTTTAGTTTAAATTCTGATTGTATTACGATTTGTTTTTATAGACAGTTAAAAATTGCGTTAATTAATGTGAGCTTATACTAAAGATTTCTTTGTTTACTATAATAAATAATAGGTAGGCCTATTCATTTTATTTACCTGTACATTATAATTAATAAAAATAAATAAAATAAAGTAATAATTGTCCAATATTATTTCTAAATAATACATTTTGAAACAAACAATAAACTGATGATGTTATAATGTTGATTTAATTATTGTAATATTAATACTAATCAATCATCGCTTGAAATCAAATCAATTTTATAACGAACTATAACTGAACAGCCGAACTTTCAGCTTTTTTCAAACAGATGTTTTTTCGTCATTCTCAACAGTTTGCAAGTTTGTAATGAGATTTTGTTCATAAGATTTTTTATGGGGGGGGGGGGACTATGTGATTTTGTTTTTTTTCTTGGAAAGGGAAACGGGGAGTGGTGTACCCCCGATTTATTATAGAAAATTTGCCTTATAATTGATCAAAATGTAACATCGTAACGTGTTCGGAGTGACTATTTTGTCGACATGATATGGATTTTAGTTTTCTTTTATATAAAATAATGTAAAAAGGTCGTCGGGATATTTTTGTAGGGAGATTTCTGGGGTCAATGTTTAGGTCCATCCCGAGGATGGGCCAGTCTTGGATACTGGTGGAGGGAAACGATTATTTTCAACGTAAAAAGTGGATGCAGTTTCAAAATTCTCTAGATAAAAGACAGTCAGATACATTTTTGTGACATTTTTTTTACACCCGATACCGTGTGAGCGTATCATTTATATACAGGAGATCTAAATAATTAATCTTGACAGGGAGGTGGGGATGGGGGCAGCGATATTTTCTCATCGAGCAAGTTTTAAAAAATCCGGCCATCATTTTTAGTCAGGTAAAGATTTACTGCTATTTCTTTTTTAAAATTCTTATTCTTGATCTGCAGTTGATTTTTTGTCGAAAAAATGCAGGGGACAGGGTAGGGGGGAGAGTGGAGAGGGGAAAAAATCTTAAAATTTTGAGTTATTCAAAAATTATATGCAAATGTTTGTACAAGGCGGGGACGGGGGGCAATTGATTTCATATAATAATAATTCGCTTCTAATATTTTTAACATAATTTCTAGTAATGGCGATAGCCCCCCCCCCCCCTCTCCGAAATCGTCTTTCGAATAAAAAATATAATTTGATAAGATAATTAAATAAAGAGAATTTATTGCATAGAGTATAATACATACATGTATGTTCACATCTGCGTAACAATCAGTCAATGGTGCATACGTCATACAAAGGCTTAGAATACAGTACATGAATGTACTGTCAAGACGGTACCCCGACAAAACGGCCCCAAATACATTAACCCGACAAAACGGCCCAGATACAGTAACCCGACAAAACGGCCCTGCCATGCATTCAATAACCCTAAACCTAACTAACTGTAAATATAACCCTAACCATAGCACTAACTCTAATCTAAATCCTAGCCCTAATACTAACTCCAAATTCTAAGAATTAATAGTCGGGGCCGATTTGTCGGGGCCGTTTTGACGGATCAGGCTCAAGGACAAACACCCAGGGAGAGGTAATGGCTAGACCCAGGGGGAGAGGGCAGGGGGTGGACCCATTAAATGCGTCAGTATTATTGACAACGTGGCTTCGTATCTAGAAGTTGTTTTTACATATTGACTGGATCATTTGTAATGGTTTAAAAAAGGAAATAGGCGTTTTAATTGAAACGATTTGTAAAATAAAATAAATATTACCCTTCTTCTAATATTATATTTACACGCACTAGTATATCGTGTGAATAAAATGTCGTTTATTATTACAACAATAAACGGTTTTTATAAATGAAAATCGTTTATTCAGGTGTTTTATCAGGTAAACAATTATGACTAACCCTAACCCTAACATTATTATAAGAATATTATCATTGTTTTCTAAAAAATATGTTGGCTATTTATAAATAAAATACGTCACGTAAATGTAACTAATTTATAACAGCTAACCCTAACCCTAGCCCCGATGTAACAATATTATCGCAATTTGATCAATTTTGATGAAAATGAATCGTTTGTAACTCTATCAATACGAAGTTAATAAAACATAAATCTATAATATCGCTCGCAATAAGTTAACTTAATAGCATTGCGTCTTTTAGAGAGATTTGAATATGCCAACACTCAGCCAATCAAATAGCTAGATTCAGTTTATCATTAGAATTGTAGAATTATAATAGTTTCGTACGCAATATGATAATATATTACAATTATAATTTTATATTGTTATTATTGTCTAACATTTTGACATTCATCTAAAATTTTGCAATTAATAGCAATGAAATGAAATAAACGATTTACGTATTGCATCATTTAGGGTTAAGATTAAGGTTAAGATTGCAAAGTTAGATTTAGATTAGTGTCAAACCCTAGACCTAATTTTAATTAATTTTAACAGGGACATCAATTTTTCCGGAGTGGGGGGGAGGTGAAGCATTTTTGCTCTACCCATGCTCCTACCCCCTACCCTCACACCTCAATAACGTCCTTAAATTCTAACTTGGAATTATATAAAATTATAAAACTATTTAACCATTTCTATTAATAGATTAAATCTCGCCATTTCATTCGCTGCGCGTTGTCATTTTCAATTATCGTGAAACGTCACAGCAGCTCATAATCCGAGCTCATGAAGATTTATCCTCCGCAATATCAGCGAGTGGACCGCGGGACATTAGTTTATGATCATAACTCGCACGCCAGAGATATCATCGTAAGACGTCCAAGGACAATTATTTGATGACATTAAAAGACATTTATCTGTCAGAACGGTGAACAACGGAACGATGTTCTAATGTAGTCAATTGTTCTAATTCTCTTTTATTTACATTTGATCGACCTTGGGTAGTTTTATTTTCAGACTGAATAAATTTATTTCTTGATATATAGTTGTGGTGCCCAGACAAAAAGGCCCTAATAGATTAACCAGACAAAAAGATCACGAACAGATTAACCAGACAAAAAGGTCCCGAACAGATTAACCAAACAAAAAGGCCCCGAACAGATTAACCAGACAAAAGGCCCCGAACAGATTAACCAGACAAAAAGGCATCAGTTTATTTAATAACCTGACGCTATAGATCAATTGCAAACTTAATCCTAACCTTAGAATTAACCCTAACTACAATCCTAACCCTAAACTAAACTCAATCCTATCCCTGAATAATATGCTCGAACCTAACTCTGTATTCTATACTCAATCCTAAACCTAACACTTAAAAGTCGTGGCAGATTTGTCGGGACCGTTTTGACTAGTCACTCTATATAATATAATTATATTTATATTTTTTAACATTTCTGCAGAATTCGTAGCCAGGATTTCACAAAAGGGACTTTTCCTTAATTTTTAAAAGTAATTACTCTTTATTTGGTCTCCCCACATACTCATTCCCCAACTTGCTGCACCCTTTAATAATTGAAATTCCTTTCGTGATAATTTTGATAAATTAATTGAACAGAACTTGGTTTATTGTGGCTTTGCCATCATTGGGCGTCTAAATGAAGTTATTTATTTGACAGCATATTGGATATTCGTTGTTCAACAATGTTAAAGCGATTTGTAGCATAAACTGATATCTCGCGTAACGCACAAAAGTCTCTCTTCCTCAAGTGCGGAAGACTCAGTTGCATTTAAACCATTTAACTATTCCGTGACCCGTCAAAACGGCTCCGTCAAAACGGCCCCGACAAATCGGCCCCGACTATTAATTCTCAGGATTACGATTTGAGTTAGTGCAAGGGGTCAGAATTAAAGTTAGGACTAATGCACGGTTAAGTTTAGGGTTAGTTAGGGTTAGGGTTATTAAATGAATTGACGGACCGTTTTGTCGGGTGAATGTATTCGGTGACGTTTTGTCTGGGTACCAACTATTCCTGGTTAGGTTTAGACCGTAGGGGGCCTCTGTCTGATTGCCCCCGGCTGAAAAAAACATTCACCTACCCACCCACACCTCTTTCTACCCCCCCCCCTTCCAATTACCCACCCAGCCCTACCCACATCCCCATTATTTCACGTCCGATCCTTAAAGCCGATCTTATTGATTTATGCCTGAATTTATGTCCATCAAGATCTTTCGCATGTATAGTCCTAAGTCCATAGATGATACTGATCCCAGAATGCATTGCAGAGTTTCGTACTTCTCTCCCTTTCGTGCCGTGATGAAAGAGAGAAAGAAACATTTAGTCAAACTGATTTTTTTCAGTCTCTCAATCTTTCTTTTTATCGTAAAATTTATTAATTTTTCTTTTTATCATAAAATTTATCAATTTTTCTTTTTATTGTAAAATTGATTAGTTTTTAGTTTTATTGTAAAATTACCGAGATTTCGTTACGAATATATTTTAGTAAAGATTAATAAGCAAGAATATGAAATTGGAATATCACCAGGACTAACGCTTAGATTTTAAATATTCAGGAAATATTTCATTTTTTAGCTAAAAGTTAAGGTTAATATCCATCAGGTAAGTCGATATATTATAGACTCGATTAATTAACTAAATTAATTAACCTAATTAGTTTATGGAAATTTAATTTAAATTTAAATTAGGTTAAACTTTCACTGTATTTCAATATGCCACTGCAAATGATACAAACAAAACCCCATTAGTAAAAAAGTAAGCTTACGCCAGAAAAAACAGTCAAAAATTTCAGAGAGAGGGATGAACCCCAGAAGCAAAAATCGAGTCATAACATTTATAGTAATTCAGAGGAGAAACAATTTAAATGATATCATTAAATTGATATCATTTTAGTTTTATTCAGGTAGGGGGACGAATGTTTAGAAATATTTCTTAATGAAACTTCCATCCTCCCTCTCACTCCCTCCCTCCCTCCCTCCCTTCCCACCCATCCTCGCTACTCCCTTCCCCCCACCTTTATTTAATTCTTAACTTCATTTTCGAACTGTGATATTTTGTAACTTGTAAACACCGTGCAACAAATTGTAACACCCCCCTTGTATTATAATATACGCTAAAAAATTGCCCAGTTTCAAATCACCCCCTGTATTTTAATAAGACTAATATCAAATGAGTTTCTTTAGATTCCAACCCAAAACCTAACCCTAACAGGGAAGCAATTATTAAACCAGCTTGAAGCCACCCAACCCCCCCCCATGACTAGATTATAAATTTAAAAAGGGGAGAGGGAAGGGGGGGGGGAACGGTTGGGATGTTTGAATTTATTGCTATGGTAAATCATCTCAATAATTACTCGTAGATTTTCTAACCTTATAATTATAATAAATAATTATCTTATAGTTATAATAAATAATTATATGAAAGAAATATAAACTATTTTTTAATTATCTCTTATTTAAAATCTGATATTAAATAGATTAACTTTTCATATCTGATTACTGTAAACAACATTTTGTGTGAAACGAAACGAATGTAATCATATTTATATGGCAACTAAATTATGTAGAGTTTCTTGAAGGAAGGTTATTATTACATGATTATACAAATCTAATTATACTTTTCTTAATATTTGATAAATTAACTCGGTTAATATTTAATATTAGATGTAAAAAATCTAATTGAAGGTTAACTGTTGTTTGTGTACAAATAGGAAGTATAATTTATAGCTTTTTTTAATTAGAAAAGAAATTGAAAACTGATTGAAAGGCCTCCCCCCCCTCCCCTAATTTAAATTCACCCGATGAGGGGGGAGGGCGGGGGAACTTATAATATGATCTAATTTCATTTTTATCTAACGTTATCTTTCAAGAAAAATAATACAGAATATATTAAAATTATACAAAATTTATATATTCCGAGTTGGCAATTAGTCCATAGTTACTATAAAAGAATATATTACGTTATCCTAACCCTAATCACGAAATCTCTCTCTATATTAATAAACGCTAAACTAATATAAGGGGAGAAAAGTTTATGGATGTTGAAGTGAGACCCACACCGGGTGTCTCTCGCGGGAAATCAAGCCTCGGGTCGGACGCTAAGTGAAGCGCTGACCCGATGCGACCATGTTTGTGTTGGGTCGATGGATTAATTGGACCGGATTTGATTTGATTCTGTTGCTATCAGTCTCTGTTTTTCTGTTAAATTAATTTTAGAAGGAATAAAAAGGTGTAAAGTTTACGATTTTTAGTTTAATAATAAGTGGTTAGGATTCGGGTTAAGGTTGAGATTGAAGGATTAGTAATAAGGTTAGGTTTAAGTTTAGGGTTAGGGTTATTAAATGAAATTGTTTTATTACAGATATGATACATTTTTTCAATATCGCTGCAAAACAATGCACCGTCAAAAATGGCTCCGACTATTAACTCTTAGGGTTGGGGTTTAAGGTTCGGGTTAGGGTTGAGATTGAAGTTGCAGTTAGGGTTATTGCTAAGGTTAAGGTTATGATTTTTTGTTTTATATTTATATAGTCTTGATTAGTTCCTTTTCTATCTTTTCCGTTAATTTATTCATTCAATCATTCCTTCATTCAATAATGTATTGATATTTTTTATTCATTCACTAAATTTCGTTCGTTATTTACCGGTAGCCGTTTATTAAATTTCTTGATTAGTTCCCTATTGTTTCTCTTTCTTTCATTCATTTATTCATTCATTCTTTTATTCCTTCGTTCATTAATTTTTTTTTTACTCAATCATTCACATATTCATTCGCTGAAACTGTCTGATAAAGGTATCTCTCTCCACATTGAAGCCTCACATCTCGTTGACTTCTATAAGTTTTCCGTAAATCTCAAGAATGAAACATTAAAACATTTCACTCTAATCCCCAACCAAGCTGGGATCGTGTCATGAAGTCAACCTATGATCAGTCAATAGAGTAAATCCTTAACTGAGCTCAAGCCATGATCAATCTGGGATCAAGTCATGAGCAAATTTCGTTTAATTCTAACTAAGTATATTAAAGGCTTCATTTATAAACCGCTTTTAGGATAAAAATAAAAATCTTTTAAATTTGACTTCTTAAAGTTTTCGGTTAAAAATCGAAATCTTTTTAAATTAGACTTACATATTTTTTATAAATTTTGTATTGGAGATTAATAATCTATTTGTTAACTTTGTTCAAAAATTACAATGGGGGAGGGGGAGAATGGAGCGAGGGAGCGCTAAGCTGGGGAGGGGCTTAGCATGATATATTTTGTAGCGGCAGAACAAAACAAAAGAGACTGAAATGTCATTAATCATTTTAAATTAAAAAATGATTTATTGTTTTCTAATGCAATATGTATTTTTGCTCTTTCTCATCATTGTTATTTCTTACGAAAAAGCAAATTATAATGTAAGACACTATTTCAACTGTTTTAAAATTACGAAATATTTACGAATTTCACTCGATTACCTGAGCATTGGTTAATTCTTGTTACTTGATCAAATTTACTTTATGGAAAATATTTTTATTTCATTAACATAAAAAGAGTCAATCATTAATAATTAATAATCAATCATTTATCATTAATCATCAATCATTAATTATCAATTATTAATTATCAATCATCGATCATTAATCATCAATCATCAACCTTCTATCATCAGTCTTCAACATCAATCATTAATCATTAAGATTAATCAAGATTAATTAACATATCCAATACCGTACAAATAATAAACTTTCAAATAAAACTACTAAAATATACTTATTTATAAAACTATAGTATATATTATCTTATATATTATTTCTCTAAAGTAAATTGCTTGATTTAAATTAATTATCTCTCAGTCCAGATTGTCGACTGAATTAGTCGCAAACTTTAATGAATATCCATTGATCCCGACAGTTAGCCGGGTTCCACGAATGATTTAATGACTTGGACATCCACTGCAGGATCAAGTCATGTATTACACCTAATTAGCTGGGTCGAACTGTCGCTCTGTGTTACTTGGTCCAATAGTTTATCAGTTTGCAAACTTTTTGTTTTGCGAAGAAATTGTTGAGAAATATTATCAAGTCGTGTGATGTAGTATAGGTCTACCGCGTTATGGGGGGTTTGAGAAGGGAGGGGGGGGGTGAATCCCAGTTATATATTAGTACGTTATTTTGGAGGGTACGAGGCCCCCCTATAGATATAGGGTTAATTTTATAATTAGTCTTGGATTAAATCTAAATTAGTCGACAACTAATTTTAAGGTGACATTTAATCTAGCGGTGATTCAATTATTTAATTAGCACTGCAGAGAACTGTCATTACGTGACCTATAATTCTTATATTTAGTAACAAAAAATCAACTATTAATCTGTAAAAAGTGTAGGGCAATTTAAAACTTGTAAAAATTATGAAATATTTGATCATGGAATTGATATAATTAACGATGTCCCCCAAGCTTTATATACAAAATCTCGCGTTTTATAAAACAGACTTCTTGAGCAATATAACGGTCCATTCAGATTTTAAATGCTAGAACTCTAAACACAAATTTAATCAAAACTGTTTTGTCTTAAAGTACTATTATTGGTTTCGCGACGCCAAAACAGGAAGTTCCTAGACCGGAAGTCCGTCTAACGGGGACCGGAAATGCTTTGAATGAGAACAGAACGAATATTTAGAAATAAAATGTAAATTTACTCTAAATGTTCACAATTGAGATGAAATATGAAGTCATAAGTGATGTTTCTAGAATTATATTATTTGATTTCTGTTGACTCCGTTGCTTATAATGAGATTAAGGATTTTGATTTGAAAATTAAAATTATAAAGTAAGCTCGAGTGCGGAATTATTGTTATGAAATTTATCTCTAAGTCTATATTTATATCCACACTATAATATTCTATATCTTTATAATCTTTATAATATGATTCAGATCCATATTAAATTATTAATAAATAAGAATTTTAGGTGATAATTTAAGTCTATCATATTATGCTACTATTTATCATATGTTTATAATATTAAATAGGCTACTTAATATAATAAACATATTAAATACTATTTAATGTGATAAACATATTAAATAGATTAGATGAACATTGCCTAAATTATAATTTTATTATTTAAAATATTGATCATAACTTTTTGACAATTAAAGTAGTTAAATATAAAACGATTAAAATAATATTAAGCTTAATATCATATTTCTAATAACTTTCTTTTGCTTCTCTCGTTTCTTTTATTGTTTCTCTTCAAAATTCAATCCACTCACTGTCTTGCCTCTTCTGCACTAACATCTAAATCTAGATATAGATTTTAATTATCATTTCTAGGTTTTCGCATATCTTAAATTTAATTCTAAGCTTTTTATTAGGTATGCGGACGTTTTGTCAAAGGACGATTCGTCAACCGACAGTTCGTCAAGGATATTTGTTAGGTTTAGGATTAGGTTTAGGCTAGGTTTATGGTTAGGGTTAAGGTTACTGTTAGGGTTAGTGGTAGGGTATAAGAATCGTTCGTTATACGAATAGTCTTTGACGAACAGTTCATTGACGAATTGTCCTTTACCGAATAGTCCTAGAGCCTTTTCTTACAAGCAATATTAATATAAATTGAATAAATATGTAAATAAATCATATAAGACGTTAGCACACCCCGCCCCCCTGCCCCCGCATTGTAATGTATGAAAAAAAACAGTGATTATCCGAAACTAACTAAAATCAGTATACAGATAATTTTTGTTCAAAATTTATCAATAACCAAAAAATAACAATATCGTCTTGCTGTCATTGAAAAAAAACTCACCCATCCCCCCAGATTAAAGTTTTTTATCCTCCTTACGAAAACGCATTATCAACAACCATGATATAAGTAATTTAAGGGAGAGGCGGGGGGATCCGGGGGCGGATTTATGATCTACTTTTTATTCCCTTAAAAATTCCACCCACGATCTCGAAAAAGAATATCATCCGTTATTTGTTGACTTTTACGTCTCAATCTCTACGTCATTAAACCTGGACGAACAGTCTTTCCCAGCTCACGGCGAAGCCTTATTGCAGAATAAGGACCTCTGTGGACCCCCTCGGAGCCAATCGGACCTGCAGGGAGACCCTGGGTGGAAGGGACGGGGTCCTACTAGGGCGGGAGACAGCGAGAAGGACGACGGACGGGGCAGGCGGTGATATGTTGATCAAATCCGTACAAGTGCTGATCATGATTTACTCACAGGTTTTGCAATGTATCACAGTCTGGTCAGTCTGTCACAGTCTGCCATAGTCTGTCATGGTCTGTCATAGTCTGCCATAGTCTGCTCAGTCTGTCACAGTCTGCCATAATCTGTCATGGTCTGTCATGATCTGTCAAAGTGTGTTGTGTACACGGAATCTGTAAGAAGTGCCATTTACTAGTGATTGAGTCTGTTAGTCTGACACATACAAGAAATACGTAAAATCTGTCACAATTTGTCAGATGAGTCGTATACTAGAAGTCTGTCAAGCATTAAGTCTGCTAAGTCTGTCAGAGTCTGTCATGTACAAGAAATCTGTTATATATACACTGTGTGTCGTGAACTGAGTCTGTTAAATCTAAACGTAATCTGCTATATACATATACATGGTAGATATGCACTATATATACAGTCATACCGTATATGCTATGTAAATATATACGAGTACACAGCATATGTTGTAAACATAGATGTCAGTATGTCAATAGTAAAAATTGCTTTAAGACCGCCCGGAGATACGAGACAGTGTCTCTGGGGTCTCTTTCTGTCTCTGCATTTCTTGAGACAATTACACTGATTAGAGATCAAGGACCTAGGGACATAATTGCTCAAGTCTTGGAATAATTGCATCACATGTCATAAGATGCAGTCATTTTATGTCTTCGTATTATATGTGAACTTCTGAAACATAATTCAGCAAATTAGATTAATATCTCGTTCTTTCTGAGCTAGAATATACTTTCAAGTGAAATGTTCTTATTAAAGTCGCCTTTAAAATAGCAAAAATGTTGCAAAAATGAAGTTGTTTTGTTCGAGGTTAGTTGATGTTTTAAATACAAATAGATTAGGCTTATTTATAAAGAAACATGGATTTAATTATTACATTATCTTTCTCACTGGATATATAAGTAAGTTTAATGATAATTACTAAAATTAGTAATTAAGTTTTTACTATTAATGAAAATTATTAAAGACACCTTTTTAAAATGTTTGACTTTTTGTATAATATAGCTAACATTTCGTTGATTTTAAATATTCTTCACGTTCTCGTGTTTCTTTCGTGATGAGATTCATTAATGGATAAGATTTCTTTTTTTTCTTTTTTTTTCTTCTGCAAGTCTTCATCCAACTTGTCCTTCCATTCCTTCGTCACAAACGAAGAACTTGATAAAGTTAAACATGAAGAAAAATTCTAGACGCGTGAGTAATAAATTCTACACCGCCCGCCCCGTTACAATAGATTTAATTTTACGGGTCTTTTGAGTTGTAAAATTACGTGTATTCAGCTATGAGATTAGGGTTAGGATTGAAATCAATTTAGCTTTTATAGCTTATTTACCCTCGCGAGAATTAAAATGCTCGATTTATACTTCAGTAAAAAAAATTTTTTTTTAAACTTCAACAGGGTGTAAATTTCCAAATGAAGACAATTGATTTTAAAAACTTTCGATCTATTACTCACTTCTTTCAAATGCTATTGAAATGAAATAGTCATGATATATTTCAAATTAAATCTAAATGAATTAGTCGTAATATATTTCAAATATTGAAATAATTGAGTGATAATGAGTTGCTAATTATTTTTAATGAATAAAATTGCAAATAGATCAAATAGATTGCAATAAATTGCAATCTATTTGATTTTGGTTATTCCTATTTCTATTATATTCGTGTGTTGAATAGTGGCGAAAGATTTATTATATATAATATATTGTAATTGTATAATTATAATTATATATAATTATAATTATTTATAATTAATGTAATGTAAATGTTATCGAAATAAAATAGTAATAATATATTTGAAATATCAAAATAAACTATAATCATAATATCTTTCAAAAGATATCCTTATCTTGGACATCATTCTTTGATGTACTGACTTCTATTTTCTTACATCGACTGAAATACTATAAGCTTGATACCATCTATCGGATTCTCTTTGCTAAGACGCCATTTTGACTGATGTTTACTTCGGCGGCCATCTTTCCCTTCCCTCGACGCTCGTTATCTTTTCTGTCTTTACGCGTTGTACGAGATACTGTAGAGAGGCATCGTTTTTAACTAAACACGCCCAACTTGTTAATATTATTTCGTTCATTTTTAATAACAGTAAATTTATGTAATTTAATAATAAACTTAATGAGTTTTTAATAAATAAACTTATGTAATTCTAACCACACTTTAATTCTAACCCTAATTCCAGTAATTGGACATTGTTATAATGCCCGATTGTGTCTATGCAAATGATGTTACTTGAAGCATTATGTTATCAACTACATTCATTCACTCGCGAGCATTATATCTGTCTAAAATTGTTTTTAAAGAATATTACAATTTATGGAGACCAATTTTTTAGATTATTTTAGCGCGATTTTAATTGATTTTTGAATGCTGGATCTTTGTTATTATTAAATCTTGTTTCGTTTATCGATTGACAACCAATTAGAAAGCAATAGAAACGTCAAACAATTACTATCATTGGTCAGTGCGAAATTACTTGATAATGGACTTAAATAATTCATATCGTAGAATATTGTATATTTTAGATAATAGAATTAAACATATTTTTCTTACTAAAACACAAATTTCCACCTACACTGTATATAACTTAGTCAATTATTCAATATTTGTCGTTTTTTTTCACTATTCTCTCTGATTCAAGATTCACGCAACAAAACACACAATAACGTCAAGTTCTATTACTTTTCTTGCCTTTAAACAGATTCTTTTACTTTTTTTTCATAAAAGTGGCTTCGTTTGCGAGCAACCAGCAGCCGAGTTAGAATAATGATCTGAGAGACTATAGACTTGACTGATATTATTGTCATCCTGACGCGTTATTATCTCTCTAAATTGTCCGCAACAAATTCAAAATAACAAGAGAAGTTTTTACAAGAGAGTTTAGGAAACAATAGTCAATTTAAATAATTATATGAATTATATTTCTAATGAGAATCTCTGGAATTCTAGAATCGTTAGAATTCGGTTAGTAAAGCAATGAGTTAGAATTGTTATCTGAAAAATAGGTTAAAAATATTTGTAAAAATTCTATATAATTTAGATTCCCGAAAATGTTTAAGACAATAATATCTATAGAAAGAATTTGTTTTGACTGTTATGCAAATAGGTTTAATGGCTAACATTTTCGAATAAATTTATGCACAGGACGTGAAGTGACTATCTCAGTATAGACCCACAACATTTTTTAATGCGGCCCCCTCATTTAATTTTTAGCCAGAGGTTTAATCACGAATCGGATGGACGACCTTTTTTAGGTTATCAAATCTTTTTCAATCAAACCTTAAATCTTGACACTTTTTCTGCTGATTTTTTTAATTCTCAGTCTGGTCTAGCCCCATAACACTGCCGGACCCCAAAAACCTGCCGGAACCCATCAACCCAATATTGAATGACCCCGAAGCACAGCTGTAGCTGCTGCCTCGGTAGCTACTTCACCGATCGTATCACATTTGTCACAACTTCACAAATCAAACATCGAAGATAAAAATAATTTATATTTTTATCTTTAGCTATGCGTAGGATTGTTTTTTATTTACTTCATAAGTATATTTAAACTTTACTTGGAATCGAATTTAATATAGTCTGTAGGGAGCTTAATTTTGACACCGGAAATTGAACACGCAGCCTCCGGGCTACATTGCGTGCCGTTCACCACTCCACTAGGTCTAATTTCAGGAAATGACTTCTCGTAAAATCAGGGAAGTCTAATTACTGACAACTTTTGTTGAGAAATTTTGATTAGTTCGTAATTTTTTAATTTAGCCTAGAGCTGCATAAAAAGAAAGTATTTTGAATATTTTCAGTTTTTCTAAAGCACTAAATTGTAATAAATTGTAAAATCTTATTTTGAAACTACTCAATGTAATGTAATCGTTTGCCACTTAAAAGTAATCTAACCCTAATTCAAAATTACTAACACTTAACCCAGTCCAAAATCAAATATTAATTTAGCATTTCAGCAAAATAAAAACTCTTTGAATGATCTAACCCTAAATTCACATCACAAACCTAACCCTAATCCAATGTAAATAGTTGTAAATATTGAATGTAAATATTGAATGATAACGTGTTGCTGAATTGTATGCGCTTTTAGTCGTATCGTATATAATTCGTGTTGATTTTGATTTACATATCATTTGCATATTATTTATATATTATCTGATAGACTGAACGTATACTGTTACATAAAAAATATGCTTTGAAGGGTGCATCCAGTGGCGAATTCATTGGGGGCGGGGGTTGTGGGGGTTGTACCCCCCTCCCATACGAGATCAATTTTTGTGATGTTACGTGCATCTTTTTACGAATACATGTATTCGAATTCGAAATACGCGTATTTCATTATTAATTAAATAGAGAAATATATTATTTGAAATGTATGTTAATCGAAATATATATAAATATATATTTAAATGTTTTATGTTTATAAATTTCAAATAAGATGATAAATTTTAAATAACCGACAAGACTATAGGAAATCTGTTGCAATGAAATTCAGTCAGTTTATAATTTCCCCCGGGGGGGGGGCGCATGCAAATTCGGACGAAAAAATATTATCAGTTGAATAAACTCATTTTCCGGGACATAAAATAAATTATTCCCCAGAAATAAGATCGTCGGATTTCTCGAGGCCCAATTGTCGCGAAGTTTATGCGAACTGGGCCAGATTTGAGATAATAAGGATGTAGGGAGGTGGGGGGGATAAATTAGCGATTAGTCCCCACCCGCTCATGTAAAATTGCGATATTTATCTAATTAATAAAAATAGATTATATTTGATTTTATTTACATGTGTGTATAAAATTATGTATACCGCATGTATTTATAGAATTTAAAAGGCACAGAGTGAATAGATTTGCTGAAGAAATCATTCATCTCAAATTTCTAGGATTCTTTCTTTTTGATTTGTTTGCATAAATTTATAAAAAATATAGATGCTCAAATTTAGTATCTATTGAAAATAATCACACATTCCTCCTTACTCCCACTCCCCACCCCCACTTCCCTTCCCCCACTCTCTACCACCCTAAATCCATCAGTGCTCCAGCTAAAGTCTTGTAATTTGTGATAGATTCGCTTATATCAATTGAATGCTGAATTGTTTCGCTTCAGTTCAACGCAGAAATAATTTTCAGAGAAGTGGACCAAGTCAAGCAAACTTCGCTGAGATCTGAATCAATCGACGGACGCTGGCGTCTAATGTTATGAGTTCAAAACCTTATCTAATAAGAAGACGAGGAAGAAGAAAATAAGAAGGAGGAGAAGGAGAATGAGATGGAAGGAAGGAGGAAAGGAAAGGGAGAAGACTCGCATTTTGACCCGTAAATATGTAGGGAAAAATGATAAAAATTCAATTCAACGATAGGCCTATAGATTTATTTTTTAAAAATCAATTTGTTGATAATAATTTCTGATGTCTTGATTGCAAACGACGATCTTGCTCATCTCCTCCCTCCCCTCTTTCTACTCTAAATGTTTTAATATATTTTGTAAGAGTTATAAACCCTCCACTTACTGGGGGTAACAAGATTTTTTTTGGAATCTTTGTGTTTACATTGTAATACTAATTTCTTTGAGGAAATTACTATTAGAATTACAATGTATCCACCTTTTAGTTCATTTCTGGCCAATTTCTGCATATAGTATTAATGTTTCCAAATATGTGTTTAACGTAGCTGATATTTAATTTAATAAGAATAACAACACAATTGCAAGAACAAAATATCTTATTTCCAATTAAAACAAAATATACAGTAATCAGAATCACAAATGGTAGAAATTGTCAAATCGACCAAATCGATTGTTAGTTCTTATGGTCAGTGTTAGATTTAAAATCGATATTAGGGTTAGGATTATGATTAGACTTCTCGTCAAGTGTATGGTTTATTTGAGTTACAGTCACTAAATAAATTGACGGAGCCGCTTTGTCAGGTTAATGTAATCTATGCCGATTTGTCGGGTTAATTTATTCTGAGCCAATTTGTAGGGGTGCCTGCAAAAAGCAACAACGATTATAAAATTTGCAAGTTCTAATACCAACAAGCAACAGAACAAAATTTTTAAGCTATATTGATATTAAAATAAGATACTGTATATAATTAAATCAGAAATTTCAAGAAAAATAAAGAAAACTGAGGCAGTGTTAGCCGTCTTGAATTTTCCTTAAAAATTTCAAGGCGTTGCCCAGGGGTGACCACGGGGAGGTCGTGCCTTTCCACCCCCGCACCAGTCGACCAGCGAGGCAGTTAAAAATAAGGCTTCTTTGAATTTGAAATAAATTCAAGTTAAAAAATGATTTTAATACAAATGTGGTTACTTTTCGACAAATGTTCAACAACAATATGATAAATATAGAAAAACCAGATCGAGTCACATACTCGCAGTTATAAATTAAACGCAAAAGGATAAATTATACTAATATGATAACATTTCTATGATAAATTTGTAAATCAAATATATTCCCCCTCCCCCTATGGGGGAGAGCATAAAGGCCTCTGGTCGACTGGTGCCCGCATTTGGATGCTATATGTTTTTTATTTAAGTTCAAATTTATCCAAGCTGCGGACACACAAGCAAACAAAATTAAAATACCAACATGCCAAGTGAAAAAATATACAGTATGATAATAAAACGACTCTAGATAGATTAAAACAGTTAAAATACAGTTGTAAAACCTGTAACAATCAATATGTCCAACAATAAACTTAAAGCACGGTTTATTAAATAATTACACAATAAAATTAATTAAAGACTAAAGAAAACTAAAGCTTCCACAAGACACTCGATCAAGGGTAGACTTTCGTTCGTTTTCTTCATTAATTAATTACACAAAAAAATTAATCATAAACTTCAATCATGGAAAACTTAAAGCCTAATCAATTCAAATAAAAATATACAGTACTGAGTGGCGTCCATGCGTCTCCGAATCTGTCTGAGAATCTGTCCATACAGCCTATTTTCAAAACGCAGCCCGTTTTCAATTGGCAGCCTATCCTCAAATGGCAGTCCATCTGCAAGAGGCAGTTGACAGCCCATCTTTAGGACGCAGTCCATTTCAAATAGCGACCCATCGTCAAAATGCAGCCCATATTCAAATGGAGCCCATCGCGTGTCTTCTTCAAACTCGTTACCTAACATTGACAAACTGAATAAGTTAATATATCAAATTAAAATACAACTGATAAAACAAATTAAAATAAATAAAAAATATATAAAAAAGTCGAGACTACTATTATAGTATACATCCAATAAATTACAGTACACACACACACACACACCTATGAATATAAAACGAATTCTAAATTAATTTACAACTAATTATATAACATACTAACAATGTAATATCTATGTTTATTTAAAACCCAAACAATATAATATAATTCGTTTAAACAATACAACTAAACAGCTAAACAGCAAACTTACACTTAAAACTAAACATACTTAATATTACAACTAAAATAACAATTAAAATTTAGTTAAACTTAAGCTTAACTTCAAAAACAACTAAACTTAAGCTTCGTATTGAATTCTTTAACTAAATAAAACTTAAATTACTGCAAGACCATAAATCTTAAATTATTTAATTAAATAATTTAGTATTTAATAATTAAATAATTTAGAATTACACGCTTCAAAAAGCGTGTATAATTCCTGTTTTTATATGGTGTTTTATGCAGAGTTTTTTAGTTATAAATGTCTTGTCCTTCAACGATTATCCGGACGTATGAATCCCCCGGGGGAAGAATTAGGACTTGTTTCCGGTTAGGATTGCGTGGTCTATGCTAGGACAATGAAAGCTGTACTTTCCTGGACGGTTGCTTTATTCTAGGTGGCGTATGCAAGGGGGAGAGGGTTTGTGGGGGTTATAGCTCCCCCAAATTTTGATAATTTTCTTGTAATGTCTAAAAAAAGAGCAATAAAAAGAGTTGTCACTTCGGTTTTGCGCGGAAACCCACCCCCCCCCCTTCCTTAGTCAATTCCTGGCTACGCCAATGTCATATATATTTTAGTTTGCAAAAAGTTTCAGTTATATAAATGTCCCATCGAAAACATATTATAAGAAAACCAGTTGAAACAATTGTAGGAAAAACGATAAAGCAAAATAAATAGATTTTGTTGCAACACTTATGTAATTTGTTTCGTTTTTCATAAAAAGATGTAAATAATGTATACAGTATGTAACTCTTATACAATTACATATACATTCATACAGATATAGGCACACGTACATTTATGTACATGCATACATACATACGTGCATTCGTGCGTGCGTGCGTAAGTACGTACATACATATATACATACACATGTGTAACATTTTCGTTTAATTTTGAATATTTAATTCATTTTTTCAATAGAATTAACAGACTGAATGCAGCCATAAACAATTATAAACGAGACGAAACCAATTACAAGTTTTGCGTCTTTAATAGATTCTAGCTCTGCAAGTTTCATAATCAAAAAAGCATCTCCAGCGAGGCCATTTTTCTCACAAGTCCCGCCCATCAATAGATTAATTGTAGCGAATGGGCGGAGCCTGTTAAGAGTAAAATCTTGCTTCAAAAAGCGTGTATAGTTCCTGTTTTTATATGGTGTTTTATGCAGAGTTTTTTAGTTATAAATATCTTGTCCTTCAACGATTATCCGGACGTGTAAATCCCCCGGGGGAAGAATTAGGAGTTGTTTCCGGTTAGGATTGCGTTAATGTTACGTCATAAATATATTTTATTGTTTTCATTATTTGAGGCATTGTGTTAAAATTAAACGCTATATCAAACAGACAATACGTAATAAAAGCAATATAAAAGTGTTAATGTTTATATAAATAAACATTAACACATTTAACACGTTTAGTTGTAAATAAACATAATACAGAAAGTTAATAGTTTGAAAAAGCATTGCAAAATAAAAATTCGGTTGACTGAAGTTAAAACATTCAAGAAAAAGTTTCTTGGGAAACTGACAGTTTTTTTTATGCAATTTTTGTGTTAAAAAGTAGATCCGTATAACTTTATTGCTACCTATTTATAATCTAGATAACATCTCCTATTTTATGTGAGTTGAACGCAAATCTAGTATATATTTTCTAAGTTATGTAATTTTTCTTTGCATTAAATCAATAGATTTTAATCTAATTATCATTTTTGTAATAATAAAGCTTGGTGACAAGTTGATCCTTGTAATTTCGCTTTATTTCAATATTCTAAACTGTTGTATTATTAGATGAAGCAATTCGGATTTCATCTCATTACAGAAGCCTTGCATAAGATTACATCTTATTACTGATTCTTCTGGTTGTTTAAAAACTTCGGGGCTTAAGGGGGGAGGGGCGGGGGCTTAAAAAGAAGGGGTGGGGGGGAGGGAGGTTAAGAAAGGCAATTGAAATAAAATATATTAGCAGGGACAACATTTAATAAGATTTCTACTGCAGTACATTGATAGAAATGTCAAGATAATTTATATCTATGTAGAAAATTGTAGAAAATACACAAAACTTTGTTTTGCAGTAAATAAAGGAAAAAGATCGAATTCAATAGTACAAGTTACAAACAAAATTAATTAAGAAATTTTATTTTATTTTTTTAATTAAATGCCAAGACTCTTTTAAAATGCAAATACTCTTTTCAACGATATGTTTTAGTGTTTTTAATTAAAATTTCCTTTGTTATTATCATAAAAATATATACAATTTCTTACGAAAATTAATTAAAGATTACGAACTTTAATAAGCTTAGAATATTTTTTCAAAATATTTTTTATACGCGACATCAGGTACAGAAAAGTTGTTTCAATTACTTTTCTGTACCTGATGTCGCGTATAAAAAATATTTTTAATAAATATTT
>JAQIXG010001261.1:0-23295 GCA_034700105.1 Oconnorella tubifera
TGAGGCTTTATCTGCAGTGATGGCTGGCCTATCCCAGGCGGCTTGTTTCATCGAAGAGGGATGTGATAGGCAGGGGAAGTTATGAGTGGCTGACCAGAAGACTAGAGTGCTGTCAACAGCCATGTCTTCTAGTGCTGTGCCTCCATTAAGAGTTAGGTCTTGGAGATCGCGAGTGCTCGCAGCTGAAGCCAAAAAAGCGGAAGGTGCAAGCGAAGCAACTCGGCGGATCCCCAAACTCCTATCCTTAACTGGAAGGGTTGCCTGTATCCATTGCGTCTCAGATAACTTGGAGTTGGTCAATGAACTGATGCCATCTCTAAGAAGGTTGTCAAAGATGGATGGGGAGGGGTGACCAGTGCACTGAGAAGAACGGAGGGTATGAATTAATAATATAATAACATAATATTATATACATCTCACGTTTCCAGCTAGCTACAGATAAATTTCTAAAAACAATCTTGAATGTCATAAGAGGTGGGGGATGAACCCTTCGAATCTCTTCACCGGAAGTAGAATGTTTCCGCCGCGATTAATTCCCTAATGAAACTAATTAGATGCGCACTCTAGCGAATTGATTCGAAGCCGCGGGAGATATTTGTTGATAAAAATTACAAAGAAAAATTCATTGTTTTCTGTAATATTTTGTTCTTTTTTATTTCAGTTTGAAGAAGTTAACAATGTTAATTGTCCTCAAATACCTCAAATACCATAGTACCTCAACTACTATAGTACTGTACAATTGTTTTGGTTGGCGCGAAAATACAAAGTTTTGTCGCTTAAAAATTTGAATTCCTTTATTTTGTTTATTATATCTTCTGGACTGTATACAGTAAATTACAGAAAGGATTTTTATTAATAATATATTAAAATAAAATAAAATATCTATTTTTGGGACAGTTTCCCAAGACACTTTTAACTGTTTAATTTTGAGTGTTTTAACGTCTGTCACCTAGTTTTTTCTTTATATGCCATACTATTTTTTCTTTATTTGTTCAAACTATTAACTTACTGCATATTGTTATATGATAAATTTTTGTCTGGATTAGAAGTAAGAAATACGTAATATATTTATGTGTATTACATTTGAATTCCTTTATTAGCGCTAAGATATAATACAATATAACATAATATAATAATATAATATGATATAAGCAGAATCTATATTATATTATATATTATATTATATATGTTTGAATTAAAACAGTAAATATTTATTTATTATAATCTGAGAATGTTGCGTTTAAAATTTTAGCTGACAATTTTTTTATTACAATAGTTCTTCAGCATGATTTTCTCAATTTTTCTGTAGGCCTGATATAACTGTTATATATCAACCACACACCGTGACCCATCAAAACGTCCCCGACAAATGGGCCCCGACTGTTAATTCTTAAGGTTAGGATATTAGTGAGAATACGGGATAGGTTTAGGATTGAAGCAAGGGTTAGAAATAGAGTTTAGGTTAAGTTTAGAGTTAGTTAGTGTCATTGTTATTGACGGGGTCGTTTTGTCGGGTTAATGTATTCGGGGCCGTTTTGTCGGGGTCCCCTCCCCCCCCCCCACATACACCCCTACATGTATACTTCTTGAGACACTCTTTTTCGGATTTTAGTTAAAACTTGACTCATTTTATAACAACTTTTCAGTCAAATTACTCGCATTAAAAAAACAATACCACACATTGTATTATTATATACAATGTCAAGTTACAACGAAAAATAGATTCGTAGAATTAGAAGTGTCATTTATTCATTTCTCATTAAAAAAGAAATTCTGAAATTTTAACAAATACTGTTTTTAATCATTGTAGTTTTTTAGATTGTTCATTTTTAACTAATTAAATTGACAAATAAAAATGCTGTATGTTGTAAAGTCTGCTATTTGATAAATAAAAGAGTAACTTATTTTACGTTTCTGATGTGTTTTGTAAATAGAATATACAAAATTGAATTAGTTTAAGCATTTATAATGAATAGATCAGTGAAATAAATAGTTATTTAATATATGCTTTAGCTTTTAATGCTTAATGGTGAAGAAATATAATGCAACATTTATGCAACTAGTATGCCTATTGCTAATATTATACATACATTTTATTTAATTACAATAACTATTGAAATTAACATTAGCAGTATAATAATAACAATAAACAAAATAAAACATTACATAAGTTTAAACAACTTAGAGCAGTTTATATTTATTTAAGCTCCAATAATTAGCCTAATATGTATTCTTTAATTCTTTAATATACAGTGCCACTCCATTTTTTAAGTATCTACCAAAATTACTGTTAATTAACAAGTTAATATAATAATAATTATTATACAGTTCAAATCATAAAACTATAGGCTCAAAATGTTTCACAAAGCTTTTCAATTGAACCATTTTAATATACACAGAAGCGAATACGCAGAAGAATTTCACTAGTTTTCATCTTTCAAATGAGTTTAAAATTTTCAGAAATTGACTTCCAAGAGCCCGCTGGCTGTCCTTCCCATAATTTCAAACCTGCTGCATATAATCGAATAACGCAAGATAGATTCATTTCATTCGTATTCGTTAATCCGTCGAGAATCCGTGGATCAATCAATCAATAAATCCAATTCCCATTTCACCGTCAAAAGCAGCGTCGAAAAGAAAGTAAATTGAAGAAAATTCAATTCGTTCAATAGACTGAAATTCTGTTTACAAATTTCATGATTTTGTAAAAATAACAGCCTATACAAATTAATTATATTATTTCAACACACCCCAAATATCGTAGTAATTAATGAACTCTGTTAATTGTTGAACCCATTATGTGTTGCAGGGGTCTTTACAATGCAATAAATCTAAACAGAGTTTAAAAGTTGAAAACGTTAACTTTCTGTTTAATTAGGGACCCTTGAGTATTGCAACTCTGCACAATCTATTACTACTGTAATCACACTGTAGTATATCTGCAGCAAAATGCATGCATTTAACAAAGAAACAAAATATTTTATTATAACATCAGGACAGTCTAACTGATTCAGATATTTTTTACCAGTTCAAAAAGTCATGCATTACAACTATAGCAGATCTCATTTAGTAGATTGAATATCTCAGAGAAATAATGTTATTATATTATCCTACTGTTATTATATTTTATAGATCAAGGAGCAATGTCGTTATTTGTTCACTATATTGTATTATTAAAATATTACGAGCCGTATCTTGTTATGTTTTACCTTTTACTGTTTTTATTGTTGGCATATAAGGTCTATATGTACAGAAGATATAGTTATGCAGATACTTACATATAACAATTTCTCTTTGTTTTAAATCAAATATTATTTGTATTCTAATTATATTAGGTTACAAATAAAATTCGAATTTTGAAATCAATCAATCAATGAAAGTTTAACGTATATAATCTTTATTGAATTGCATGATATAAATGTGCATAATTTTATATAGATCTTTTCTATAATATGTGTTATTGCAAGTGGGGTGGTGTTTTTGGTTAGCTTAAATTATATTTGAATGCATGTAAATGGTAGCAAATGTACAAATTACTATATAAAACCTCGTATGTTAATGCAGCAATTTAAAAAAAGATTGTATCATCAATTAAACTAATAATTTAAATTAATTTACATTTTATAAGTAACCTGTTAACTGCTGTCACTTTATTATTTGATTGAAAAACCACAGTGCAGATAGGCTATATAATTTCTATTCCGTAGCTAAAAAATGTGTGTAGATTTTGTTGAAAAATGATACAAAACAAACGCGTAGGCGTAAGTATAAATCTAAAATAACGTGTCATAATATATGAACGAAATGCTTGGATGATTATTATTCTAATAACTATCAGGCTACAATATACTTTATACAGATAATTTTATACAGGATTATTTCACTCTGAAACTATAATCCCATGATGTAGTGTTTTCTATTTAATTCAGTTTTCCGGGTAATTTAACACGGGCGAAATAAGATGACATTAATTAATCCTATAGCGGAAAGAAATATAATAAATAATTTTTTATTTTAAATTAACAATATGGAAGGAGAAATACACGAAGAAATAAAGAAATAAAGAATATAAAGAAATAAAGAAGCGTGAAAAGGCAACGCGAACGAAACTGCTGCAGTCTAATAAACTGACTTTTTCAACTACAGTTTTTGACGATAATAAGAAGAAAAAGAAATCTAGATTTGACTGAAAAGAAAGAGAGAGTGCTAATGATGTTCTATTTCACGATTTCATAAAGAGAGTGGGGGGATTTCAAAAAGTATATTTGTACAACATTTTTATTAGCTTCATATGCGTGCATGCATGCATGCATGCACGCAAACACTCACGCATACATGTATGTATAGTTTGCAAGTATGTATGTATTGATTTTTTTGGAGAGTAAATTTCGTTAATATATGTGTTAATCACATTCACAGTATCTTGAATTCTGAGTATAATCCCGAGTAAATATTAAAAACTGTCCATTTGTAATGTCTCTACTTACTTTATCTGCATTTTCATTTAGTGCTTTTCTCACAGACTATTTCCAGTAATAAAGCACAGTTTTATTCATCAGTCTGTCCGATTCATCTACACGCGCGATGTGTGCTTGACATCTTAATATACTATACACTGTGTTTTACAACAGTCTGCTTTCAACAGAGTCTGTTTTAACAGAGTCTGTTTCCTAATTGTTTGTTTTTAACAACAATTTCACAACAAGAATTGACAAGTCTGTTTCACAACAGTCCGTTTCACAACTGTTTGTTTTAACAGAGTTTGTTTCACAACAGTCTGTTTCACAGCTGTTTGTTTTAACAGAGTTTGTTTCACAACAGTCTGTTTCACAACAGTCTGTTTCTAACAGAGTTTATTTCAAAACAGTGTGCTTTTATCATAGTCTGTTTCACAACAGTCTGTTTCTAACAGAGTTTATTTTAAAACAGTATGCTTTTACCATAGTCTGTTTCACAACAGTATGTTGTATAACAGAGTCTGATTTAGCAGAGTTTATTTCACAACTGTTTGTTTTTAACAGAGTCTGCTTCACAACAGTCGGTTTTTAACAGAGAAGATCGTCAGTTCGTCAGAAAAAGATCGTTAGAAACTGACAATCTCTTTCTAACATAATTTGTTTCTCACAGAGTCTGTTTTTCTTATAGTCTGTTTAACACAGCGATAGAAATCGACTAGAGAACATTATCAATAAATAACAATATTAGTGCTGCACACCTCGTCTAATAAACAGGCTGACATAGATCAGTGTTTATACTTACTGGATTTAGTTAATACTGACCCATAAAGATCCATTTAGAACACATGCAATTTCTTTGCGACTCTTTTAGCTGAAGAAATGTACAAAATATAGAAATGTAGAAAGATATTTCGAAAAAATACACTGTGGTAGTTTTAATGGAAACTGTTTGGCATTTGTGATTATTACAAATTTTCGCTTAAATTGAGATTTTAGATTTATGGTCATTGCATCTGTGTTTCATTGCAGCAGTAACAATTGTATTAATTTTGTATTAGATGTTTTAAGATATAGTGAAAAGCTTCGTTACTTCCATCATTGTTATAGTATACTGCTATTGTTTTGTTGACTAATAACACAAATATGAAATATATGAATCTTTTGAGAGTTTCCGGAGAGTCTATTTAATTAAATGAAATTTTAGTTTAGATTCTGGTTAAAATGTGCAATGTGGACGGTTTTTGACGAAATTTCATTGGACATCATCTAATTATAATAACAATGTGTTTAAATTTAGCTGTATTCTAATATAGTTTAAACAGCAAACAACAAAACATTTCAAAATAATAATACAATGTTTCTAGTTTTCAATAGTTTAGACATTTGACTGGATACGCATCCGAAAATTAACAATTTAAATGTTTTACTTTATGAAAAAAATAATAATTCTTGTATAAATATACAAATTCTATTTATTCACATTATACAGAAATTTCAGAGGTTGAATAACTGATGAAAATTATTATTTTGATTGAACAGACAAATATAAATCTCCCACTATGCCACAGCGCACTGGCTTAGTATAATTCTTCTTTTTTCAAACATGCGATACATGTTAGGATTATCAGGTAGGAGACGAGACCATCGTCTTCTATTAAAATAACAATCTTCTCGAAGTTTTGCATTTGTACCTATCTCATCTTGTCGTTGATATTGAAGCGAAAAAATATACATCTTGTCACCAAAATCATATCGATTAGATTTATTTAGCTTTCTAGCTGGTTGAATTTTATTTCGAAATTTATCACTGGATTGTTTATCAGTTAAATTTTGGTTCTTTTCAAGTTGGTTGGTTTCACTTTTTGCATTTTTCTCTAATTCCAGTTGATGTAAGCAATTATAAATTACTTCGTGATCGATTAATTCTTTATTTATTTTGCTGCCTTGATTTTGAAATTCATTTAATTGTGATTGGTTAATATCATAGAAAGTTACACGCGATGGTGTTTTATCTTTGGCAAGTAATTTTTCACTGATTGCCAAATCTTCATTTTTAGCCAAATTCAGTTGATTTATTAGCTTAGTTTGAAGCAAATTCGATTTTTCAATATTTGAAAACTGTTTAGTTTGTGTAAAAGGTGTTCCATCAAAATTTGTAGATTTTAAAGGCTCAGAGGAAGTAAGTTTCTTATCAAAGGATGGATGAGAATTTTCTGCCGATTTTTCACCTAAAAATATAAAAAACTACTACGTCTAATAAACGCCAACTACTGATGAACGTCTGAAATTAAAAATCAATTTAGATTTAATAGTAATAAACATGTCTTTGAACAATAATTTAAAACAAGTATCGCGAATAAAAATTTGGTTGACGGAATGTAAAAAAATTATAAAATGTCTTGGGAAACTGTTCCAAAAGTTTCCAGTACTGCGCCGACAAGAGATACACCATACTTAGCTAATTTTTTTATAGACTTAATGTTTAAATAAAAATATTTTAATTAAATCATAAGGATAAAATGAGTAGGGACGAACATCCCCTTTCCCGACTAAGGGCCCTGAAAAATAAACTACTAAAAAAATTAACTCAGAAAAATGGTGAAAATTGCTCACTTTTTTTATTTTCACCATCATGCTCGTCATCGGAATCCCAGAAAAAAACTGGATCAGTTTTTTCCTAAAATATATCAATTATATTATAATTACTCTCTTTTATATTATAATATTCCTAACCAATACAAATTATCAAATTTGTTGTTCCGAAAATGTTTCAATAAAATAAATAATTACCAAGAAATATTGCAATCTGATAAGTAAATAATATTATAAGATAATATTTTGCCATGGCTTTCAAAAATATCTGATTAGATTCTATCAAAATTATAGTATATATCTTATTTTGATCGTGCAATGCATAGTAAGTCCATTAATATAATTTACTATTTAATTTACTAGACTATTTAATTACTGACAAGCATTACCATTTGCAACAATTTTAAAAACTTTTATCAAATACTTCATAAACATTTAATGGATGATCCATTGGTTGCCTTAAAATTAGGATAAAATCTAGCTTCTTATTAATATTTTCATAATTCAGTATAAAACTATGATTTTTTTAAATATGATTTTCCATCAATGAAACAAAAAGAAATTTGTGAAATAAAACGTATTACAAACCTCCGATGATTCTTGTGGTTTAGGATTCCTCAACACTGTCGTCTATAACATTGAAGTATTAATATATAACAAGCAATCAGTAGCAATTGCAATTTAAGAAAGACAATAAAAGAAGTAAAACTGAAAACTATACAGTATATATTCCTGAAAAAAATAATTTTGATTGAAAACATATTGTGTGGGGCATGAGTGCTGCAGTTAAGTTTAAAATTGATTTCATTTAGAATGTAAATGCAAAAAAAATTGAGCTTTTACTCTATATATAACAATAAATAACTGTTGAATAAAGTTGTTAATTGTTTTAATTTTATTTTGTCTATATAAAAAATGATTAACATGTAGAAGTGTATTTGCAAATATGGCATCATTGTTATACCTATCGATGACCTTTTATCATTTATGTAATATTGCTATTATTAACTTGATATATTATATTCTATTTAAATAATGAAATAAACTAAGAAATAAATGAAATAAAAGTAGAAAGTTTATCGAGCAACTTATAGACACAACCTGCCAGGTTGTCGGCGGTTGCTCTACATTGGTTGCATCTTGCAACGTGTTGTTGCAATGAAACCATCGCCGTATAACCGAGTTAGGTATGTACCCTAAAAAACGCGAATTTGCTCAACAGTATTTTGTATACAGCTCTTATTATATAATTTATATTAATAACTATAAATACAATATCAATTTAAAAGGGTAACTTCAATTTATTCAATCTAATCATTTGTTATGACGTGTCTCAAATACACGCACATACATTAAAAAAAATATTAATATCTATTAAAATTTGTGTGCGTTTGCAGCATATAACTGGAAAAAGATAATAATAAACTGCATGTGACTACTATACCGTCCGGCGCAATAGACGTTCTGTGTCTCATAAATTTTGCTTTTTTTGATGTCTAGCGACAAAACTGAATCTTGAATTTTCTCATTAATTAGAACCAGAATTACAAAATGTTTATCAAAATGTTAACATTACTACTGTTTAATTTTAATAAATGTAACAGTTCAGTGTACAATGAGCTCAGTTACTGTATGTAGGGCCTATGTAAGCCTATAACTATAGACTAACATATTTTGGAGCCCTTATGCGCTGTAATTTTGTTGTCAAATAACATTTATCGTCAATTTTAACTTGCATATAAACGTTCTAAATATATCTTAATATTTTAAGTTATATCAAAATATCTTAAGCATTAAATTATATTCTTATTAATGTCTAATAGGCTAATAGCAATAATTCAAATTCTAGATAAATAATTATTAATTGGTCTCTATACTTGAATCTATAGACAAAAAGCTGAATATATTTTATTATTAATCTACAATATATGGCTATATTTCGATCTCTACAAGATTAATTGATCTTTGATGCTTTCGTCTACTTATCAAACTCGTTTAGATATTTTCACTCTAATTATAACGCATCGAACATGCATGTTGGCTTATACATATTTATTACTATATTTATTGAAAATTGCATTAAGCTTATTGTTGTAAGCTTATCCAAGCCAAGTTAAATTAATTCAATCGATTAATTCACTGAATCAGGCGTTAAAACTTTATTCACGGTTGGATCAGATTTATTTTATTTTTGGTGGGGGAAGTAGAATTAACATTTTCTCTCAGATAATTCTATTCAATATATCGCTCATGCTCAATTTAGATCTTGTTGTTATTTATTAAGACTATATTAATTTAATTTCAAAAACAAATTATTGGAGAAGCTAGGATAGAGAATCGAATTTTAAAATCTTTAGCTGGATGGCTAAATGGTAAGAGAGTCGGACTCTAAACCGCAGGAGTTCGAGTCTAACCTGGTGAAAACGTATGACGTCACTAGCAAATTTTATACTTAACCCGTTTCACCCCTTAGCAAATCTTTTCATTGGTATACTTCTTATACTTAATATTATATTATACTACATATACTAGTAGCCTATTTATAATAGCAGATATAGTTTGTTTACAATGTTTAAGAACGATATTTAATTGTATACTGTTTAACTTTATTATAAATGAAAAGAATATTTTTGTGAAATAAATGATGGGGGCATTGTTTTAATAAAAGAGGGAGCATTTGCCCCTGTCCATAAACAAGTATACGTGTTCCATGGTATAATATTTATATCCTAGTGATTTGATTAAAAACAGTGTGGAATTTAAATTGAGAACAGACACAATAGAATGTAATTGAATACAAATTCAATTATATTCTATTGTGTGTGTTCTCAATTTAAATCTAGATGTTATTCAATATTGGCTGCTGAATTTTTGAAAACTTTTTATTTTTTTATTTGCGCACTAGGGCGCGGAAGTATGCTTTAATGTTAGGGGGAGGCGCTCAATTTAGCTAACTAAAAACTAGTTTTATAAGATAAAACTACATCTAAGTATATACCCAAATATATTAATATATATTATATTTAATTTCAAGTCCAAAATTCTTATTATCATAATTATTCTGGAAATGAGTGAGAGGGGGCAATCAAATCCCTAAATGTAGTGCACAATTTTCTAATATATTTTACCTTTTTCCAATTCCATTTTTTTAACATTCCACACTGGAATGTTAAAAACGAGAATTTTGTAATATTTTGAAATAATTCAAAATAGTAAAATTGAAAATAAAAAGTTCAAATTTAATACAAGAAGGCAAAGTAGCAAATTGTGTTTATAGCTTTCTTTTGTATTAAAATTATTTTATTTTTTTATTTTTATTTTTTTTTTTATTTTTATTTTTTTTTATTTTATGTCTATTTACAGAATTCTGTTCTTACCATAGAAAACTTTACAGCTGCATCTCATTAAAATCCACATTCAATATTATAATATTTTTCTACACTTTCACTTAAAAACTCTTAACTATGTAGTTCTAAATTACCGGTACTGCATAAAATGCGGTTTAAACAATTGTACCCACAACACACTAACACGACAAAAATGCCCCTTTAGCGTTAAATTTCTATACATCCTTATCATGATCCCACGTTTGTTATTTATCCTCCTTTTCTCACTATCCCAATCCACCGCCCAGTCGCCTCCCACCGGATTCTTCCTCCAGCCCAAAAGTGACGGCCCCGAGGTCCGGGGCAACACCAAGATTCTCCTCTGCTCAGCTAACGCTAGCCCCCTGCCTGTCTATCGCTGGACCAAAAACGGTCATTTCCTTACCGCAACAAATATTACCGATACATCCCTTAAAATCCAAGGCATCCAACTTGCGGATTCCGGGGAATACCAATGCGTAGCGAGTAATCAGTTTGGCGCGTTATTAAGTGACGTGGCGGAGGTTAGCGTCGCGTATATGGTGCCTTTTGTCGGTGGCGCTAATCAGGTGAGAACGGTAGGGGATGGTAGCGCCTGCGTGATTGACTTGCCGGTTATCGAGTCGTTTCCGGCGCCGAGTGTGCAGTGGAAGGACGGAGGTTATCCGGTCACAAGAGAAATGGCTAGAAGTCAGGTGGGAAAACGGGAAAAATTTAAATCTAACGATAAAATTATAGAGATTTAACTAGTAATTTAATTTTTAAAGCATTTGGCTTTGTAATGTTTCGCTGATTTGCTACACCCTTTAGTGAATAATTTTATTTTTAGTTGGTCAGTTATACTGGGGGTGGAAAGATATTGTTTTATTTTTTAATTGATTTATTTTTATTAATAAATCAGTTTAATAAATCAAAGCCATAATCAATAAATTACATTATCATACCGATTGACTAAAAGTTCCGATGGTACTATATGAACTGATACGATAAAGATAAGATTGTATTGCAGGGCTTTAACTTTCAATAAAAGTTTAGAATATTTATATAGTGAAGAATATTTATATAGTGAACCATATAGTGACTATTTATTATAATGAATAATAAGTGATTGGATAATTCCGAGCGGGATAATTTGAAGAGGACAATTTTATTAGGTTTAGGGGTTAACCTAACGCTAATAACAATAATCAACTGTAATTTTAATAAAAATTATCCGCTGTAAATTGTTCTACTCCAAATTGTCTCAGAGCCGAATAATAGTAGTCATTTCTATGTTCAGCGTACTTATTACGTCTCATTCCCTAATCCTGACCCTATTTTCAGGTAACGTTAAGCAACCAACTTGTCATTCTAGACTCACGACTAACAACAGATAACAACCGCATGTTTCAAGCGACCGCCACTAATAGCTACACGCAGCAAAGCAGCGACACGCAACCCTTTCTTTTATCCGTCATCCCATCAAATACATCCCTTCCTTCTGTTCAAATCATAATCCCACCAAAAATAACCTCCGCCGTTCAAGGCGTTGATGTTATCGTTCAATTAGAATGCGTAGCTAACGCGAGACCGTTAAATTATATAAATATCCGCTGGTATAAAATGGTGGGTTCCATCCGGGGCGGTTCAATAGAACCGGATAATATCAAATACCAATTGTCGACTTTCCGTAGAGTTTTAACGATACGGAATCCGATACAGTCGGATGCCGGGATATATCAATGTGAAGCGCAGTATTCATCTAGTACTGCGCAAGACGTTACGTCTGTTTTTGCGCAAGCGGAACTGCTAGTCTACGTCGTTCCGTACATAGTTCCGCTGCCGCCGACCGATTTAGAACAAGACGTTCTAACTACTGTCGCGCTGCAGTGTAAAGTTATTGGAACGCCAGTTCCGATTGTAACGTGGTATAAAGACGCTGTTGCGATAAAAAGTGATGATCGACACGTTGTTTTGAACGGTAGTTTGCGGATTAGCGACGCGGTGATGGAGGATTCCGGAATGTATCAGTGTTTTGCGGAGAATTCCGCCGGCGCTATGAATGCCGCGACGTGGGTCCAAGTACGAAGCTTTTCTCCTAAAATTACCAATCCACCCAGAAATCAAACTGCTATTTCCGGTGACGCGGTAAAATTCTCATGTCAAGCTACAGGAGCACCTGTGCCTTCTGTTACCTGGATGAGATTTGGTAACGCTTTAAAAAGCGACGCTCGTATCGCTATCGATTTTTCCGGCTTGATGATAGAATCCGCGACGATAAGCGATTCCGGAAGTTATATCTGTAACGCCACTAATAGTCTCGGTGTCGATACCGCTGCTGCTTATTTAATGGTGACGCTACGAACTAGAATCGTCCACTCGCCACAGGATGCTTCCGTAATTAAAGGCTCAACGGTGACGTTACAATGCGGTGTCGAGAGTGACCCTTCCGTCCAAGTCACTTGGACGTGGACTTTCACCGGTGGCGTTAAACTACCGTCCGACCCGCTCAGACATTCGGTAAAGCCAGACGGAAGCTTCCAGATTCTGTCCGTCCGCAACACCGACATTGGGACTTATTACTGTAACGTAACGTCGTCCGGTGGTAGCGATAGCGCGTCGGCTAATTTAAAGGTCATCGAGTTACCGTACCCGCCAGTTAGAATCCTTGTCAGTTTAAACGCGCAACAGTCTAACGCCGTCGATATTACCTGGCAGCCAAGTTTTGACGGCAACAGCGCTGTAAGCCGCTTTATCGTTCAATACCGAGCTATCCCTCAAAGTCCCTCGCAGCCACCTGATGCTTGGCAAGCATCCGCGCTTGCCATACCACCGAGTCAAACAACGGCAACCGTCGGTAATTTACAACCGGCAAAATCCTACCAGTTTAGAGTCAGCGCGGTAAATGACGTTGGAGAGGGGGAGGCTAGCGTCCCCAGCGGGGTGATAGAGATCCCCCAGCAGCCCCCTAGTGGCCCCCCCATAGGGGTGGTGGGTAGCCCCAGGTCGAATAGCTCGGTGATATTAAGGTGGGAACCCCCGGACGCGGATAAATTAAACGGGGAACTTCTGGGGTATATTATACGGTACAAACCTTCGGGGTATCCAGATACCACGGTGTCGTTTGATAATGTAACGGCGGGAGAGGGAACGACGAGGGAGTTGGGGGGGCTGATTATATTTCAGGAGTATGAGGTGGCGTTGGCTGCGTATAATTTAAAGGGGGTGGGGGTATATAGTGACGTGGTGCTTGTGCGGACCATGGAGGGGAGGCCTAGTGCAGCTCCAAGTGGCGTGATGGCGACGGCATTGTCTTCTACAACAGTCAGGGTGAGTAGCGTCATATCTTACGATATTGTGCTTGTAATCTAGTGTAAGGTGTAATGTATGTAATTTAGTGTGTGGTGTAATATACATAATGTGTTATATTTTGAAGTTAAGGTGTTGTATAATGTACTTAAGGTGTTGTATAATGTACTTAAGGTGTTGTATAATGTACTTAAGGTGTTGTATAATGTACTTAAGGTGTTGTACAATGTACTTAACGTGGTATATAATGCATTTAAGTTGTTATGTTAGTATATCATGCAGTTAAGTAATTAACATAATGCATTTAATGTGCTATATTATATAGAACTTTTATAATATATACGATGTATATATGCGTGCGTGTGTGTTTTATTTATAAATATATATATGTGTAAATATATGCAGGTCTGTGTGTGTGTGTATGTGCTTGTGTGTGTTTGTGTGTGTGTGTTTTATATATAAATACATGGAAATTTTTTTGTTTCATATGTTTCTTCTAGATAATGTAATCTGTACTTTAAATTTATCTTAATGTCTAGATTAGCGTTTATACGTTACATTACAGATATTGCTATTGAATTAAGCAAGAACTACTGTTTAAAATAATGTTTTTTGAGTTCAAACCTAACTCAATCTTAATTAATTTGATCTTTTAGTTAAGCTCTACCTTTAATAAGTTAAGCCCTTAAGTGATCCTGCAGTTAAGCTTAGCCTTAATAAGGTTCAGGTTACGTCTAATGTCATGTATTATATAAACGATGTCTCAGGTGTAGCTGTCAATTTAAGCGTCTTACTAAAGGATGCAGGTCAATAGTGAGCTATCCGGGATTCGAACCTGGACCTATTGATTTTGAATCCATTGCTTTAACTACTTCTCTATAATAAGTTAAGCTTGATCTTTAACTTAAATTTGAAACTTTGACGTTCCAAATATTTCCATATTCCAGCTGACCTGGCTCCCCCCCGACCCTCAACTTATAAACGGCATAAATCAAGGTTATCAAATCTACGCAGATAATAACCAAACCCAAACCGTAATTATAACCACCGTTTTTTCAAACACATCAAATATGCTCGGACAACAAAACGTAATCATAGACAAACTTCTCAAATACACGTTCTATACGATCCGAATCACCTGCTTCACCGCGCAAGGTGAAGGCCCTAAAAGTGTTCCAACAAGTGTTAGAACGTTCGAAGACGTTCCTGATAAAGTCGCTAGCGTTTCATTCCAACAAATTACCGACACTTCCGTCGTGGTTGTATGGACACCATCGATTAATCCAAACGGGATTTTAATCGGATACACGGTTTTGTTTGGGTTAAAAAACGGATCAGATAGCGCTAGAAAGAGTGTTGATTTAAATGCAAGCGCGTTAAACTATAGCATAACGTCATTAACGTCTTCAACCGTTTATACTATAGCAGTGTCAGCTAAAACGCGGATGGGTTCCGGACCCGCTACGCTTGCCGATTTACAATCTGGTATCACGCCGGTTTTGCCGTTACCGCCTACCGGCTTGGCGATAACGAATATCGCCGCGAGATCGGCTTTGCTGCAATTTGTTCCGGGATTTGACGGATTCACATCCATTGTGAAATGGATTGTCCATGCGCAAATGGATAAAGATCCCAACTCAAATTGGAATCAGGTTTATATTGCCAGCGATCCTAACGCTAAATCGCTTACCGTCGGTAATCTACTACCCTACCGAAGTTACCGGTTGAGAATAATTGCAGTGAATATCGCCGGTAGTAGCGTACCGAGCGATTCCACTTCTTGGTTCGATACGCTGCAAGATGTTCCGTCCGCGCCTCCGAATTCCGTGCTAGCGAGAGCGTTAAATGCGACAGCGATACGAGTGCAGTGGTTGCCGCTGAGTGGGGACCAGTGGAATGGTGTCGGGAGGTTCTATAACGTCCAGTGGCGCGTTTCTGGTGACGCTAATTTTAACTACGCAAGATCGATTACCGACGAATTCGCGGGTGTTTGCGTTATCAGCGGGTTAGCGCCATGGGTTAATTACGATGTTAGGGTTGCGGCGGTTAATGATGCGGGGTTGAGTGGGTATGGGGGAGTGGTAACGGCCCAGACGTGGGAGGCGGCACCGGGGGCCCCCCCGGGGAATGTTACGGGGGTCGCAATAAGTTCGACGATGGTGGAAATTATGTGGAATCCTATTCCGGGGGTTTCGAGGAATGGGATTATTTTGGGGTATAGGGTGCTTTATACAGAGGAGGGAGGTGGTGGGGGTGGGGATGGGGGGGTGGGGAATTTGGTGGTGTGGGGGGAGAACGCGACGGAGTGCAACGTGACAGGGTTGCGGAAGTTTGAACAGTATGTTTTTAGCGTGGTGGGGTTTACTTCGGCGGGGGAGGGGCCGGGGAGTGCGGGGATGGGGGTGATGACGTTTGAGGATTTGCCTGGGCCCCCAGTGGGGGCATACTTCCCCCAGGTATAATTTTTTATTACTAACTTTTTACATTGTTTAAACATTTAAGGATAAAGGTTCTGAAAGGTTTATAAGTAAACAGAGATAGATAGATTTTTGTTTTAATTTAATATTAAAGTTAAACGTTTATTGAATAGTGCAGCAGATTGAGAAATACTGAGCTCTCCGGGATTCGAACCTGGACCTGTCAATTTTGAATCCAGCGCTCTAACGATCCTTAACTTTACATAAATTTCAATATTTTAATAGAAGTAAAAATCTTAAATTAAATAGAGATATTATTATAGAGAATTATTTAATAAAGAATAGATTTAAATATTAAATTAAATAATTTAATATTTTTAAAACCAGGTAACCGAAACCTTCGTTAAATTAACCTGGAGCCCCCCCATTGATCAAAATGGTATAATAACCGGCTACGTCTTATCCTTCTCCCCCCGCACTACCTCCCCCCGCCCCAGTCCCCCCAACATCACCCTCCCCCCGTCCACCCTGGAATATTCCACTGGGGGCCTCACCCGGACCACCTACTACACTTTTAGTCTGGCTGCAGGGACTCGACTGGGGTGGGGACAGCAAATTTCCCTCGACGTGTACACAGTGTCAGGTCGTCGGGTCCCTGATCCCCCCGGTATCCCATATACAGGGGCGTCCCAACACGGACCCCGTTGGGTCGCGATTAATTGGGTTGCTGGGGCAGATGGTTACAGCCCCGTAAGAAATTTTACCATCCGATATCAACGAGTTGAAAATGACGGAAGTTTAGGAACTTTTAGCGACGTGACTGATTTTATATCGCCCGTTTTAACGTCTTTTAATGTGACCGGTTTAATCCCGGATAAAACATATCGGTTTAGAGTAGCGGCGTGTAACGACGTGGGATGTAGCGGTTTCGGTAACGCGTCAGATGTTGTTATTACGGATGAAAATATCCCGGAAGCGATTCCAGTTAATTTAACCGCCACTGCTTTTAGTTCGTCATCGATGATTATCCGTTGGGGTGTTCCGGATTCGGAAATGATGAACGGCCAGCTGGTAGGGTATTCGGTAGGCTACCGAGAAGCAGGATCTAACTGGCAGACAGTAACCATCACTGCCACTGACACGTCATGTGTGATCGAAGGCATTAGTCTTTTCACGTCGTACGAAGTTAAGATTTGCGCGGTTAATTCAAAAGGTTCCGGACCTTACAGCGGTGTTGTTATACTCTACATGGAAATGGTTCCATCAGGCCAGGTTGTGGGATCAAGGGTTATTAACATGACAGCGAATGAGGTTACAATTTCCTGGGAACCTCCCGCTGTTCCCACGCGAAACGGGGACATACTCGGGTATCGGATCTATTTGATACCAGGTAACGTTTCTAGAGTAGTACCTTTCGGTCAAAACGTAACGACGATAAATTCATTACGTGCTTTTACAACCTATAGAATAACTTTGCTAGCGTTCAACGCAGCGGGGGATGGGCCTAACCTCACTGCACCCCTAATTGTCACAACGAATGAACAAGCCCCCGGACTCCCGAGTAATCTAAACCTAATCGTTACCACACCCACTACTCTAAACGCGTCATGGTCTCCACCCGTCCAACCAAACGGTGTCGTTACATTATACGAAGTATCGTATGTACAGAACTCTGTCGTTAACGGTTTAACTAAGTCGATTAACGTAATGATTCTACCCAATGCGACATCGTATTCGACGTCGCAACTTATCGAAGGAATGAGTTACTCATTTGGGGTGCGAGCACGTACAAAAATCGACTGGGGGGAAGTCGTCGCGAGAAACGTGACGATTGCCCCCCAGGCGGGTTGCCCCGGGGCTCCGGGAAAGCCGGTCGCAATTGCGGGGGATAAATCCATCAAATCCGTACACGTTTCCTGGTTGGTTGGATCAACGGGGGATTATCCGATCTTGAATTACATCGTGCAGATTAAGCCGAGTTCAGAGCCCAGTTGGATGACGGCTTTAATAACCGACACGGCTGACACGACTGCTGATATAAGCGTTATCGCGCTGACGCCGTCGGTTGACTATCAGTTTCGGGTTATAGCGGTTAGCGCCGGGGGAATGGGATATCCCAGCGACGCGTCAGATCCCGTTAAGATAACCGATGTGCTAGCGGTTTTAGACCGTCCGTTTTACCAACAATGGTGGTTTCTCGTTATTGTGGCGTTAATTGGCGTTATCGTTATCATCATCGTTATCTTCGCGTTATGTTTCACTGGTAGACGGTATCGCGCGGCTAAATCACGTCGGCGCCAGTTGGCTAAAACGATCGTTCAATTAAACGATATTGGTGCCGCGTCTTTACCTCATAACGCCGCATTTTCAGATTCCGGATTTTCCACGTACGACGCTAGAAGAGATAATTTTCCGCGTGGCGGTGTTGCGGAAATTGGTGCCGCTTCCAGGGGAGCATCATTAAGGGGGAGTACGTTAAGGGGCCCGCCGAGACCCAGCCCCGGTAGCGTTAAATATTACGATTCTGATTCCGAGGGGGAGGGGAAATCGCTACCAGATGATAGCAGTAGCTTGGAGGAGAAGGGATCGGAGCTGAGTACTGTTAAGTCGGAGTCTGATAGCGAGAGGGGAGGGAGGGGGGCGTTTCCGAATAGATATGCGAATGGGGATGTATCGAATTCGTGGATGAGAAGTAATAATGCGCTGGGGGGGGTGGATAGCGACTTGGATAGTAGTCAGTACGCTTACGGGGGGGTTGGGGGGCAGGTTGTGTTGAATAATAGGGCGGGGTCAAGGGCCCCTCTTCCGGGGTTTTCATCTTTTGTTTGATTTATGGGGGGCGTGTTAAAACGTTATTTTTTGGTTGTGTAATTATGGTAATTTTTGTTGTTTGACCTTTATTAGCGAGTTTTTTTATAAAATGTCAGATTTTTTATAAGTTTATTTAATGATTTAATACTGAGATTTTTAAAGATGAGATTATATGCTGAGTTTTAATTTTGTCTGGTTGGATTCTAGTATTTGTTTTATGTTTTTCTGTACTTTTTGTACTTTGTGACATTTTGTACTGTACTGGATTGTCTCAGATCCAATTTTTTCCTTTAAGTCTAATATTCGTTGATAAGTGATCGTTAATTGACGCTAATTGGTGAAGCGATAAAGCGCTGGACTCGGAAAGTAAAAGGTTTTGGATTCGAGTTTTGAGTTCAAATTTAATTTTTCGCTAATTTGATGTTTTAGTCTAATTGAACAGATGAATTGAACTACGACAGCTACGCAGCACTTGTATTTTGACTTATATTAAGTATTTCATTCAATACTTCATGAAATCGTTGAAGTGTTTTACCATGTTTATGGAACGTATTTATGAGTGAGGTTTTTAACTGCAGAACTTAAAGTTTTATCAGTTAAACTGACAAGCAGTGTGATTATAAATATAATTTTGGTAACAGACAGTTGCTTAGACATAGATTTTTTTTAACTTCAGACTTTTTGTACTTTTATTTCTTATAAAAAGACAATGCATACTGTATATGATAGACAGCATTAATTTTTTAATCCTTAATTTTTTATTTCTTTCGCCCGAAAACAGTTTTGGATGGCAGTCAAAAAGTTTTATTGCATATTTCTTGTCTAACTAGTTATCTATAAATTTAATTTCATCGAAGGTTGTGGCTTAGTGGTTAGAATATGGAAATTGGAATCAAGGCCCTTTGATTTGATTCCTGAGTGGCTCATAATATATCGCTGACTTGTTGCACCCTTTAGTGGGGTGATTTATTTGAGTATCTTATTTTGATGGTATTTACGAAAGGTTTAGACATAATTCTGTCAAGATTCGAGTTTTTTTTTGAATTGTTTTCTGAAGAATTGGCATTATTGGTTTTTTTGAATCGGTATTGTTATAAGTATCATGCAATTATTGTTATAAGTATCATGCAATATAGGTTTTCTATCAGTTTTTATTATGCAAATCATGAATATTGCGCATATATTATGTTAATTATGCCCAGATAATTATGCAAATAACGTAAATTTATGCAAATCCATTAGCATTATAGGATAAATTTAATCTCAGGAAATATATTTAGCATTCCTTTCCTTTTTTCTTCTATTCCTTTTCAATTCCTAAACAAAATTCCTAAACAAAACCAAATTCCTGTAAATAAAAGTTACTTTTTTCATAGACTTAGTGCCTTTACTTTGTGCAGTTATTTGTTTACTTTTATAAACCGTTTATTTTTCGTAGTTTGTATGAAATAAATAAACTTTTTAGCTTTAATTAATCTCATTTATTGCTTCTAATCTATTGCGTCTTGATGGCGCAGTGGTTGTAACTCCCAACTCGGAATCTAGTGGTCTGTATTCAAATCCTTACTCTCAGTTACAGCATCATTACTTGCTGCACTCTTTAGTAAATAGTAAATTTCAGTTGTATGAATCAGCGATTTTAATAGCAATGTCGCGGAAATCTAATCTGCCACTAAACTCTATTATTATTTATTCTTAAATACGTTTTGCTGGATTGATATCATTGGCTTTATCAGTTTATGGCAGCAGAATGGAACAGAGAAAACTTTGTAATCTAAGAATCTCTATTTCTGTCTTTTATTCTGTTACATATCAGTTACATATATGTTACATATCTGTTACATATATGTTACATATTTGTTACATATATGTTACATATATGTTACATATCTGTTTTATACTGTAGATATTTTAGTCTATGTTATTGCCTTGTTGAGATTATAATATTCGTATACAATATACTGCAAGCCAGGTGTTTTATCAGATGGGGCATTGCTCTGCGTGCATTCTTGTCTACCTTATGAGTGCCTTTGCGTTGCTCAGCCACGCTAGTACATTGCGTTGATTTTGAATAAGCCTTCATATTAAAAATGTAAAATTATTAAATTCTATCTGTTGATTTGAAAAAATCAAAAATTGTTATCATTAATATTATCTACTTAAGGTTTTAGATTTCGTAGTAGCTAGTTTTAACTCAAAGTTACATTGCGCTTGACTTTATTCTTTCTTTTACTAGTTAATGTCATCTCATTAAAAACATTTTTATATTTAGTATATAAGATATATAAATTTATAAATAAAAATATAGTAAATATATATTATTGCGAAGAAAGAGCATTTAATTGACTGTGTGATGATTTGTCAGTTTTTTGTTATCAGTTAGTTTCTACACAGTCTGTTCACAAGATTGACTTAGTGATGTTGTGATTGAAATTTGATATTATATACTGTGTTCTTTGTCATTGAATAATTATACAGTGTATCACAGAATAGTTATACATTGTCACTGAATAGTTATACAATGTCATTGAATAACTATACTGTGACACTGAATAATTATACAATGTCACTGGCAATTTATTTAGTGACAGACTCTACTGAATTATTGTCACTTAGATGTGTCATCAACTTGTCTTTATATATTGATATTATGTTACAAAGAAGCAAATCAGAACTTTATCGTAAGCAAATAAAAGTATCCGCACATATAAGATTTATTTTATACGTACGTAACATAAGTATATAAGTCATTTAATCTTATATAGAATCTATGTACAATATATGCCAATCTATGGACAATATGTGCTGCAAATGGTCAGTTATAATTATTTCCATTATCTTAAATGTTGTTTTTTATCAGTTACTATGTCATTATTATTGTGACATTTGTAAATGATACAAAGATGTATCATCACAGCGATGTGTATCAAATTTTGTATCAAATTTCTCTTCAAATAGCGTATCATTTAGTGTAAAAACATTATATTTAGATTTAAGTTTCCGCTATTCTAATAGATTTTTTCGTATACATTTGATTTGTATGATTTACTATCTCTTTGGCTCATGATAATGAGCAGAATAGAAATGATAATTGATAATGATAATGAACTGACAACAGTCATGATAATTGATAATGATAATGAACTGACAACAGTCATGAAAATTGATACTGATAAGGAACTGATAAAAGTCATGATAATTGATAATGATAATTAATGACTTTAATTTGACAGATTTTGGTTTTAAAAAATCGGCTTAAAAATGATTGACAAAATCTTGTTTATTAGGTCTGATTTCAAGTGAAAATTTTTTAGTTTTTTTATTGTATGTAGATTTTATTAGAAGCAAAAATTTGACAGCCTTTTTTGCATGATATGTCTATTATATAAACTGTGTTCAGTGTGTTCTTCAGTTTTTCATAGCTTTTAGTTTCTGACTTTTTCATGTGTGGTTTTTTTATACGGTGAACAGTTTAATGTCTGGACAGCCATCAGCCATTTGTAAATGACGTGGAAAATTTATTAATAAAATTATTAAAGGGTGCAGCAAGTTGCTAATTTGGGAATCACATTGAGACTCGAACCGAAGACCTAGTTTTCAAATCTCTCACTCTAACAACTTAATCGCAAGCTGCCAACATTGGATAAATTTTTTTAAAAACTGAATTTATGAGTTTTAATTTATGATTTTCAATTTTAAATGTTGGTGGCTTAATTCATTTATCAATGTACATTTATTTTCACAGTTTCATTTTTGCTACAAATTATTTCTATCTGGATGATTCTATACATATCTACATATCTACTTATAGATCAGCCAGTGCCTCAACTGTACATAAAACATATCAATTTGAATTTGCGTCCATTATTGCGCTTATATTTTCGTATACGACTTTTTGATTTCGCGTGACTTTCGAATGAGATCTATTTTTAGTAGCGATCAGATTTTGTATTATTTAAATCGAATGCCTTTTAGTTGCGAATATAGTCTTAGTGTTTGCTGTGTGTGTGTATTTTTTTAATAAATATACAAAATGAAATTAAGCTTGTTGTTGGAATTCAGCTTTTTAAAAATGTAACATCTATGTATAAAGAGGTTTCAATTTTTACTACTTAAAACTTTTATAACGGTAAGGACCTGGCGTATCATCTGTACATTAGATATTTTTTGTTATCTGGACATTGTATATTTTGAATTTCATTGGCCAGTGGCGTAGCTAGAATTGTCTAAGAGTGGGGGGTTAAATTTCTTTTCAAATTTGGAGTGATGCCCTTTTTTCTTTTTTTAGGTTATTACTTAATTTTGTTCTTCAATTGCATGTATTTGTTCTCTAAATACATGTATCCAGAGGAAAAATTTCACTAC
>JAQIXG010001262.1:0-23286 GCA_034700105.1 Oconnorella tubifera
CACATTTAAAACTACTTTAAATGAACGCGAGAGCATAAATACAAAAGAAGGTTCGAAATCAGGTGAAAATCAGTCAAGTTTTTAACAAGATATTCAGGTTTTTGCCATTCGCACGTTCTCTCTGCGGAAACCTCCTCTGCGGAAACCTCTGCAGAAACCTCTCTGCAGAAACTTCTCCGCAGAAACTTCTCCGCAGAAACCTCTTCGCAGAAACTTCTTTGCAGAAACTTCTATAGTAAGATTTTAAACAATTGGCATCCTGACAAGTGCTCAATGTTAAATCAATCTAATTCAGAAGATTTTCCGGAGAATGAATCAAGGGAAATGAGTCGCACCTCCTCTTTCTCGGATAACGATCGTCAACGTCGTCTTTCGACTTCCAACAGGAGTCGGCCGCCATCCAGCCGTTTCTAGTCCGCCTCTGCCGACGATGACGACGACGTTGGAGAGCGCCGAATGATGGCGCCGCCCAGACCCGCAGCGCCGCGATCCCGCTACGTCCGGCCGCGACAACTGGTGTCAGAAGTGGGATCATTTGGGACAGGGCGATTGAAGACTCATGTGTAATACCTACAGTACATTATGAAGACAGCTCACCTTTTGGAGAAGTGATTCTCAAACGTACTGACAAACCGACACGTACTGTCACCCGCAGCGCCGCGACCCCGCTACGGCCGGCCGCGACATTATCATTCATAGAGAATAGTAATCAACTGTTATGAACTTAAATTACCTCTATATGAATGTCTCAGACGTAGTTGCCAATTGAAGCATCTTACTAAAGAGTGCAACAAGTTAGCAATACAGCAAGCTTTCATGTAATCAAACCTGGACCCGTTGTCTCCAAGTAATGCTCAATCAGTTTTAGTTCCGACATTAAGAAATTATTTCTAAAAATTAAAATCATATTTGAAACCTTCCCAGAGCATCCATGCTTCGTCTAAGCTGTCTATTTACTGCATCAGTTGCTTCGAGTTCTTGTTTAAATTCTTCCAACTCTTTTTCTTGTTCTTCGAGGGCGCGACAGGAAGCGTCCAGAAGTTCATGTTTCTTCCTTATTTCTCTTTCAGTATCCCCCTGTCATGAATTTTTCATATTAAAGCTGAAAAATAACTATTTCTTTGATTGAAGGCATTAAATTTAGTCAACTAAATTTCAATCAACTCCTGTATAATCTAGCTCCTATTGTGCAATAGCATTTTTTTATTTAAGTTACACCTCATGGATTCGTATTGTACGAATGATGTCTCTGATCTTGCTGTCAATTTAAGTGTCTTACTAAAGGGTGCAGTAAGTTAGCGCAATATTGAATGTTCACGCGAATCGAACCAGGATCTATTGCATCTGAATCTGGGTCTATAAGAGGTTACTTTACGAAAATGTAAATAAATGATTAACATCTATATTGATTAAGTTAATCACACTATTAATGAATTATTTATTCAAAGTAATTTTTATCTTTAAATTTGAAATAACGTGCCTCATTTCGATAGCTCCCATTGATAGATTTCGGGTCATCCAATGGCGATCGATATCCGTCCATACTGTGTTGAAGTTGATCTTCATTATCTGTGTCAAGGTCGAGATGACGTTTTTCTCTAGATCGCCTTCTCTGAATGGGAGCGGCATCAACATTAGGCCTGACTTGCTTTGACTGAAAAAAATATTGATGTGGTCACAAATATATAGGACCATACTTTATTATAGAATAAAACTAACTATGTACATATAATCTGCTTATTCAATAAAATGCATTTATTTCAAACATTTCAAACAAAAATGTATTTATTTAAACAAGTGAACAAAAAAATTAAAAAATATCAATATTGCTGCAATAATACAAGTAAGTCAATGAACTTGTATTACCACAACAATATAGTTTGAAATAGTTCATTTGTTTCAATTAAAGCCCTGTAATCCAACTTCTTTATTTCAAATACTTATTGACATACCGGTACTTGTTTTATATTGACTGTGGTAATAATGCTATATAACTTATATTATTGTAATTTATATTATCATTTTATCATTATTGAAAAAATGCTGATTAAATATAGTAGCAACTTCTATGTAAGAAGATTTAAACAATGTTTTACCCTTTTATAGCCAGTGGGGGAAAGTCCAGGTTTCATGGGTCTGGCCCCCGGGCTGCGCCCTCTACTGTGTCCTGCCAAAGTACCCCCATATCTTTGATTGCCAGATCCAAAGAGATCATCAGTTGTTCGTAGTCCTGAAGTCTGTAATAGTTTGGAAGTGTTTGGAACAATTTTAAATTGTTTAAAATTGTTTAGAGTCGTTTGAAATCATTTGAACCATTTTGAGATAATTTAAAAAAGTTTGAAATAGACTGAAATAGCTTGGTTGAATACTCTAAAAGTGTTTGAAATCAAACAATAATGGCAAAGACAGCAGTAAAGATAATATAATATTATAAGCTAAAAACATACTATTTGCTTTTTTATGAAATAAAAGTAGATATTGCAGAAGTTACAATGTAGACCTATCTAAACTGAATGTTTCAGAAATTTTCAGTAAATTATTTGACGACAGAATTATGACTCTTCTCTTGACATCAAATTTTTAATAATTTCGATCAGCATTAAAAAATAAATTTCAAGACTCTCCAAAGTTTAATTACGTTGGTTCTTTTTCTTTATTTAAAAATCAAGCTACTTACACCAGCAGTAGCTTTCATGCGATTTCGTGAATTTTTTCTTTCCTTCTTAACATGGACGTGTATAGGCATATCTTCTTCTGTCAGATGTATGTGGATGGGTGACTGGCCCGATTCGCTGCGTTGTACTGTGACTAGATCCTGTTGTATTATAAAGTCAGATATTAAGATTAATATAGTAACCAAATTTTACTTTTTCATATACCATAATCGCATTATTCGTTGTTAAATAAGTGACTTAAGTTCAGTGTGAATTTTCCTAGGGGATCAAGAATAGATCCTCTCTCTTAATTAAGTGTTTGGAAGAATAAAACATTTACTCAACACTAGCTTTTTGTGTAAACGATAGCAAGAAAATGAAAAATGCATGACCAATAACACATTTCCAACAAGATTCGTCATAAAGTGAACCATAGGTATGTACAACACTATTTTCATATTAAATTATAAATTGTAGCTTATTATAGACTAAGCTCGATCAAGGACTGTAAAAGGTCGTTGAAAATCTATATATCGCAAGTGCAAAGCTGTCGTTGTAATAATTGATATATACGGTAAATCGGTTTTATATATTATAATATACAGCGATCGGCCTGTATTGAGGTGCATGCCTGACGGATTAAGACAATTTCATAAAAAAGATAACTTAGAATATTTTTTAATTATTATAAACTGTAGCCAAATAAATTAGAGTGCTTGAAGACACACACGTGAACACTGTATTGCTGTCGAATCTGAATTCGAATCGTTAATATCTCTTCACTGATCAGACTATATTTTAAATAAGAACGAACGACTAGTGTATTCTCCATAAAATATTAAAGATTTCTTATTTATTTAAGTAATTTTTCTCAAAGCTTCACAGACATATCATAACTTACCGACATTCCAGACAGCACTGTCAATATGTCTAAATAAATAGTAGATCTGTGAATGAGTCTTGAATTTCTCCCAGTTGTGAGTTTTCAATAAAATCAATGTTCGCTGTCGTAGTTTACCTTAGTCTGTCATGAATGTTTTCTCAGTTTTATTTAGCTTTCTTTGATGTCAACAATAAAAAAACCGAAATATACTAATGTTCATTAGAAACTTAGTAGATCTAGTCAAAGTAAGCAATACAGCAAGATATTATTTTGACGCGTTTTTTATCCCATATACGAAAATTAAAATAACAGTAGTCCTATTCATTTTTAACTAATAGTTTAGGATGTTTATTGCGTAATGCTTAGTGTAACATCAGCTAAATAAAGCTATTTAGTAACGGGTTATAAACAATTTTGTGAACATATATGAAAAAGAACATAGGCCTATATGTCGATTGAACATATTATCATATCTAACTTCTAATCAATATGTAATGAAATTAACGCATTTGGGTCTAAACTTTTGTTCAGTTTAAAGATAGTTCAGCCATATTATGGTCCATTATATACAGTAGATCATAATAATTAATATTTAACTACGTTAAATAAAATTAAACGAATGTCTATATTTACTGTATACTATAGGATTTACACTTGAGTTTTTTAATGCCAATAATTTTTAAATTTTACAGTAGACTAACTAAAGAAAAATTCTGGCAGTTATGCAATAAGCTTACAAGACTAAACTCTATCAAAAAAATAAATATTTAATATAGCCTAATGTTTAATTTAGGAGATTATTTACAATAATCAGCAATATAATCTAATGCTGCATAAATGCATTGACTAGAACATGTTGTGACTTGTTGCTAAACAACGCGCCTGCATGTCTACAGTGTGGGCTATTGCAGCGCCTTATAGTGTCAGCTATAATAATTATTATACCTGCAAAATGCATTGGCAATGCTATACATTCTAAGCTTATAGATATTATTATAATAGGTCAAAAACGATATTTTGTTTGAAATTACCTGTGAGCTAATTTCAGCCCTTTAGAAGGGGAGAGTGCAAAAAAACAGATGACGAGATTTTCAGATGATAATATATTTTAATCACCCATCAACTGATAAATTGTTTAAATAAAATAATTATACTTTTATAATATATATAATTGAAATTAAATTCTGCTAACAATTGGTAATTGTAATTATTTCTGTAAATCTATTTTATATCGTAATTATTTAGGAATAAATTAATCGATTCGTAATGGATTCGTTCGATTAAAAGAAGTAGGCCCTACTTTTAAAAATTATGCATAAACTCGTCTTATAATTTTAATTTTTTATAATTTTTATAATTTTCTCAATTTTGTTAGAACCTGGTAAAAATGAAATTTTACGTTATTTTGCGACTTTTCAGTGCAAAAAGTATGGCTTGAGCCTACATTTATTTAATAAATTTTCATTGAGATTCTTTTCTACATAAATATAAACAACAACGATTAAATTCAGCTTAGAATATTTTCATTAATTTGGCGCAAAAAAGAGACATTAAGAGCACTTCAGCAAAAAAATGCAACTTCTGTAACAAAATCACACGTTTATTGAACACACGGTTTTAAGAAGTTGCAAATTTTGAGTCGAATCTATAGAAAGTCTCTTATTTTAAACAAATCATCAGAATATAAATCTGTTATCTTAATTTCTCATTTCTTTTTCTGGTCAGGAGGTCCTGCTAGAACTTTATTAATGAAATCTGAAATTATAAAAAACATATTGTTCATATTGCTCGAAATATTTCAAATTATTTTATGTATATGTTTCAATTTATCGCATGATACAATCAATCGATCGATAAATGTTTAAGGTCTGTTTAACCGTCGAGGGACAATGTCGCAGACGTCCCTCAGTATCAGGAAAGACCACACACGCTCCAACCAAGCACTGAGGACAAACCATCAACTAAGAGAGGAAACCATTTAGCGCAGGGAAATCAGTCCGTAAAATGTAAAAAATCTAAGGTGGCAAAAGATAAGTTTTAAGCTGAGAATGAAAGAAATGAATAGAAGTAGAAGAAGCTAAGAGATACAGTGGAAGCGGCAAATGAAAAGGATCGTTGATCCCGGGCAAATTTTATTAAAGAAAGAAGTTATAATTAAAGACGAAGTTTGTTTTGTTTTAAGAAACCTTCGTATTTGATATTTCCATCCAGATCTTCCTCTGTTCCGGTGTACTTAAAAATATTATCCACTTCTATGTCAGTTAGTCTTTCTCCTGTTTCCATTTAAATAAAACATAAAACATAAAAAAGTAGAATGAATTGAAACTGCAATAATTATAAGCAATATCCAATGAAATAATTAAGAAAATAAGAGGTGCTGCATTATTTCAGAAAGTCACCGTTTTTATTTGCATGATATTGTTTAAAAAAAATTTGATTTTCAGTTAATAACTATTTACATTTTTAGCACTAATTAAAATTGTAATTATAACTGTTGCATATGGTCTAAAAATAATCTTATAACTTTATCAAATTTAACATATATCAATCCATTAATACGTCGTGAAGTTACTAAATGATGCAGCAAGTTAGCTAGAAAATCAGTGTGCATCCATAACAATCGAACCCGCACCTGTTACAACCGAACCCTGGTCTCTACCGATTCGCCAATAAACTTTACAAGATAAATAAGTTCATCTAATATTTATTTTCTTTTTTTAACAAGATAGGCATTTTCTTCCAACATTTTATTTAATTTATAAAGTAAATATTAATTATTTTTCGCATTATTTCATAAAGTCATTGTTTTTATATACTCGATATTTCTTTGAAATAATTTGGCTTAGCTTACTATTTAATAACTATTTAAATTGGTACTAATAATTTCAATAGTATTATGACTCGATGAATTTTATTTATTATGAATAGCTTGCAATTAATTCTAATGTGACTCAGGAGTTATTAATGAAAATCTTTAGCTATTATTTCTAGCTATCTAGAATTATTTTAAAGCTTCTAATTTATTTAACTTATTAATTCAATAACGCACCCATCTATTTATTTTATTTACTTATTTCGCTTATTATTGCGTGTAATTCGTTTAATTTATTAATTCACTGAGCGCACCCATCATGGTTAACACATGCCGAAGTTCAGCAGAGTTGATATACCCCTGTCCCTCCCGATCAAAGGTCTTGAAGGCCTCTTTGAAATCAGCAAAAGTGCCCGTGTCAGTTTCAGCGCTGACTGCCTTGTATATGGGCAGGATTTCCTCAAACTTATACTGTTTCTCTCCTACTCGAGAAATAATAATATAAAATAATATATACTGTATATATTTGTTTTATTATAAAATGATAAGGTGAAGTATGGATAACATAGTATAAAATATTTTACAACAGCAAATGTAACTAAAACGAATACTTTAGTGTTATAAGTAAAATATTTATATTCACTTCTTGGGGAATAATAAATATTTTATTACGAGGGTATGGGGAGGGGGAAGTTTCCTTAATTGTCCCTAAATATACCATTCTGCAGTTACACTAGATAATTTCTTATAACACATAAATCAGATGCATTTTATAATATTATAATATTGTAATCTTAAGATTAACCAAAATGTGTGCTCGTTATAATGTTGGTTCACAATTGGTCTTTTTAAAATTCTAATTAATTATCAAATTATTTTAATCCAAATTTATGGTCTTTAAAATCTTGTTTTGCAGTTGGTCTTTTCTTATTAATTTAATTAATTAATTATTTCATTATTTATAATTTTAACTTTCCACCTATTTTCTTTGTCCCTCCATTATCCAAGATCTGCTTGTTCGTGGGATTCAGCCCAATGCATCTCATGACGTCACCAATCTTCACCCCGTCTACTAGTCCGTCCCTCCCGTCCCAGAAATCGAACAAGTCGAAAACTTCACGAACATCTGTCAGTAAAAAAACTTCCATCATTAAAAAGTTATAAAATGTAAAATATTTATAAAAAATACATTGTTAGGCCTGCGTTTTAGTAGATTCGATAAAATACAAGTAATAATTAGGTGTGCAGCCTAATTATAAATTAGGCTCATTATAATTTATTATAACTCAAACCAATTATAATCTTTTAAATAATTATAATTAATAATAAATAATAATATATATTATTAAGCTAATTATATATCAAGCTGCCAGCGAAGAGGAAATTTAAGCGTCAAATCGGTCCGACTGTTAATTCATAGGGTTAGGGTTCGAGTTAGGGTTAGGTTTAGGGTTGGAGTTAGGGTTATGTTAGGTTTAAAGTTGAAGTTAGGATTAGATATCTGGTCAAGTTTAGGGATGGTTTAAGTTTATGGTTGCTTGAATTGACTGGGTCGATTTTTGGGGTTAATGTATTCGGGGCCAATTTGTCGGGTTAATGTATTTCGGGACAGATATGTTGGGTTATAATAGTCGGGGTCAAATTTGTCAGGGAATGCACATTGGCGAAATTTTGCCCGCGGCCTATTGCAGCAAAAAACGTATTTGAAAATTTGTAGTTGCTGTAATTGTTTTCCTTATAAACGGATTTTATCGAGAAACTATATTTGCATTGTTTAAGTAGAAAAAAGTGTATTTATAAACAGTCCCAGTATCAAAGGAATATAAATCATCATCGTATAAACGCAAATCTTTGCAGTAGTTTGTAGTCGATGAACATCCCTAGTTTTTTTAAAAGTAATCAGACATCTTCATCAATTCAATTTGGAGTAATTTGACCATTATTTGGAGGAGGGGAGACCAGAAGGATAGATCCCTAAACCTAACCCTACTCCGTTCGAAATTTAAAAAAAATAAATTAATAAAAACCTTAGTTTGATTTAATACACTTATTAAAGTTTATTAAAGTCTATAATTAAGTTAACTTAATTATAATTATATTTGCCAACATTTGAAGTGGTCAAAATGACTATAAATACTTTTAAAAATAACAGTAACAAGAAATTATTCATTCGAAATCTAACATTATTAGATGTGATGATTATGATACGATGATGTTCAAATTTAACTAAATGAATTTATACTAGTTTCTTTCATGCAAATTGAAACAATTTAATAATAAAGTAAAAACAGAACATTATAGTATAAATTAATATAGACTAGCGGATCAACCTAAGCAATCCATATATAGCTAACAAAAACAATGAAGATCTTCTATATTTTATGCTCATGTAAATATTCTCTCAAATTTCAGAAATTATTCTTTTCAATGAGCTTCACCACAGATGTTGGTGCAATGAAATCAGATAAGACATGATTTTCCTTTTTGAAGGTCATTCTCGAATCTTTTTCGTGTTGAATAAAGAGATAATATACGAAATTTGATCCAAAATCCGCGTAATACACTGGTTCTATCGACGAATATGATAGGTCAATGCCATCGTATCTTCAACCAATCAGCAGGGTCGTAACATAACATGCGACTGAAAATTTATATTAGAATTTTTTGCCCGGGGGATGGATATCAAAGCGTCTGGCGACTCGGTGGTTTTACCTGGCAAGAAATCATCCGTTTGGAAACGGAACTTGATATGTAGATAAATGAACGGTGATGTTTGAATGTCGGGTAGTGCCAAGTGAAATGAATAATTTATCGGGTAAAATGACAAGTAAAAATTAAATTAGTAGATTTTATTTATTAAATTAGTAGATTTAGAGATTTTATTTGTTTTATACTGTAAATATATATAAGTAAAATTTACTTTATAAGTAAATTTTATAAAGTCCTTTTAACGTAATTGTTACGCAATTAACGTAATTACAGGCTTGCGTAACGTCACTTAATAAACGTCAGTTACGCGTTTAAATAACGTTACTTAATTAATGTCAGTTGAATGCTTAATTAACGTTACTATATTAACATCAGTTACATGCTTAATCATTTTTAGATTAGGGCTAAGATTATGGTTAAGGGACATTAGAGTTAGTTAGGTTTAAATAGAATTCAAGTTTAATCATTCATTGATTGCAAATCGGTAAATAAATAATTAAAGATAAAATTTAACAGAACAATTTATCTACCAAGAAAAAAGTGCATAAACTAACCACAAACATGGAAATGGAATTCTAAATAAATTATTTAATTATATAGCAAGATAATAATTACAGCCAGATTATTTTTAAATAAATCTTATTACTTTTAATAGAAGAGAGGGGATTATTATAAAAAGGCAAAGACACTAAATTGTAAAACTAGTAAAATGCAACCGCTCAAACACGAAGATACTTTGCCCAAAAAGCTTTTCTAAGTTGCATGAAAATCCATAGTTGTTGAAATTTAACCAAGTTGTAAAGATCCTATACCAGGCAAAAAACTTTAGTAAACTACTGAAACTTATAACCGACTTTTTTAGTAAATCAAGTAAAACAAATCGGTAAATTTCAGACGAGTTAGAAACACCTTCGATATCAAAGGCTTGGTGAAATTTCGAAGCTAGCGAACAATCACATCATGATGTTTTCTTCGAATCCAGCCAACAATCACACGGTCATGTTTGCTGTAACAATACACGCTTTGCTCATATCGAGAAACGAGATAATCGCTCGACGAGAAAGAATGAACACATTGCAGACTCAGAGGCAGTGGTGTAACTGAGATAGAAGTTGGTTACGACTGAAATAGAGTTTTCAAAATGTGCCCAAAACTGCCATATAAAAAATCTTTTTGAAATGTTTTTCAATGTGTCTTCATAGCGATAACTTGCAGAAAACGATGAGCAATTGATATCTGTATCTCTCTCTCCGTATTTCACTCAATCTCTCTCTTTCTCACGTGAAAATTGTGGACTAATTTTGATTTAAGTAACTTTCATATTATTTAGAATTATATTGACATATGGTAGTCCATTTAAAATAGGAATACCAATTGGTACTCCATATTTATAATTTTTGAGGTTTATTTTTTTGTTTCATTTATTTTTTTAATTTATATTTATTGACTTATTTATTATACATCGTCAGTTTGTTTTGTGGATTTGGTATAAGTATATTTGGTGAAATAAAGAAATGTTTTTTTGTCCTGTTTTACTATCAGGTTAATGACATATTAAGCTAATTAAAAGCACCTCATTTCATAGAATGTACACCATAGTTAATACATAATACTTAGTGTATTAATTCATGGTACTTATTTATTTACTTTTTGCATGAAGATTATGCAGAAAAAGCGAAATGCTGAATAAATGCTTTAACAAATATCAAATAGGATTTTTAAATGTCTCTGGATCCTATGAAAAATTATATTGCTAAAACCAAATTTCTTTTATGAACACAATCCGTCTAAAGTAAGCCAAAAGTTACCTACAAAACTTCATGAATTTATTTGTCAATCAATCTCACAGTTAAATAATACGAAATGAATCTCTCAATAAATATCTTAGTGTCTCTAAACGGATTGAAGGTTCTTTTCTGATATATAGGGTCGCACCTAGCATGTGCTCTAAGTGCCCGGGTATCGAGAAAGCATGTAAACAATAGGTTCAAAAAATATGTGAAAAACAGTGTCAAAGAGCATTTCAAAAGCTTGTTAAAGGTATGTAAAATAGCATGTAACAAAATTAGTAAACATTTCAAAACTCGTAAAAGTATGTAAATTGCACATACTTTGAACATGCCTTTACAAAGTTTTGAATATACTTTCTTGCAAGCATTTGACATGCATTTAAAAAAGCATGTTCGAAACCATGTACAAGTACGTTTAACAAGCATGTTGTAAAATGCGTATCAAATAGAAGATATATTTTTAAAATCATACAGAATTTATTTAAAAATAGATGTAAAATTGAAGGCATAAAAAAAAATGAATAAAATTTAATCATGCAAAAAGAATGAAAAATGGAAACAGTACCTTCAATATCTCCAGCGCTGAGATCTGTCTGTAATATAAAATACAGCTAAGTTAATTTGCAATAGCTATTACATTTTATTTAGCTAGCCGTAATCAGTCAAAAAATATTACAATTTCAGTTAAACATAATAAAGTAATTTTAGATCTATTATTTTTTAGTAATTTTAGATCTATGTTTAGATCTAATAAAGTAATTTTAGATCTATATCATCTTACATGCCTATACATCAAAACACAGAAGTTTTCTCGCAAATGTGTTATACACTCTTTTATGTTCATAAAATTCTTCTGAAATGAGGATTTTTCTATTTTTTTAATTTCAAATTTCTTATGACATTATTTTTAGTCAATATTTGAAACTACTCAAATAAATATGCCTTGAAATAGTATATTTAATTTGTAAGCTTTCAAATTTTCATGAATTCTTGTGCGAAATGAAATCTTTTTAACGTAACGCTGTAACTGTATGTTAGTTACATACAGAAATATAATTTAACAGAATTATAGCAAGACACATATACATACAATCTAACGGCTCTACTAATAGACACACCATCTAATAGCTTTACATACGGACATACAATCTAATAGCGTTATATCCCAAAACACAGACATACGACAAGTACACTGAAAAATTATATCATTACATGTTTATTATATATTGCTATTATATAATATTATATGTTCAAAATATTATAACGCGTAAAATTAATCCATGAATATAATTTCTTTCATCGAATCGGACGACATACATTAGAATAAAGGTAATTTAAAAAGAAACTAAGTTAACTTTTTTTACGCGACTTATTATACTTTATTTTTATTATCGTCAACATTCGCAATGATGTTACGTAACCAAAAGACGAGAAAACACTTCTATAAGATACCGTTTTGGCGTTCTGTAAACATCCTAATTGCACAGTTTGCTTATAGGACATTATAATTGTGTAATGTAATATCAACATTATTATTGTTTCTTAATTTATATATTTCATACATCTTTTTTGTGTTTTTTTTTATTATAATAGACTTTATACTATATTGTATTATAAGTATTATTATTGTATAATGAATGTACTTGTATGACATTATATTGTACAGCTTCCTATAAACATTAATATTGTACTAATATATTTTTTTGTGTCAAAAACACAATGAATGTAATTGAATTTTAAATGTAATCGCAACGCATAAATTGCATAATATGTACAAATATTACAATCTCCAGTTAATTAAATGGCATATTCAATTAAAATAGGCTGTACAACAGAATTATATGATCGAATTTGATTTTTGACACTTTTATAATCAGTATAATATTATCTTGTTACTTGAAATATTCATGTATTTTTTTTCCAGTTAATATATAAAGTATTTCTTTATTTTCTTTCTTTAACTTTCCTTCATAATCTCTTGGTATGTTATGCTACATCATATGTGTGAATTAAAGTTACATATAAGTAAAATAATAATATAAAAAAGTTACATATAAGTAAAGTTATGATAATATAACAAAAGTGACATGTAAGTAAATTATTAAACATAGCAAAAGTTACAAATGAGTAAAATTATGATAATATAGCAAAAGTTACATATAAATAAAAGCATGATAACATAACAAAAATTACATATAAATAAAAAGTATGACAATATAACAAAAAAAGATAATAAGTCATATATTTACAATATAACAAAAATTACATAATAGTCAAAGTATGATAATATAACAAAGTTGCATATAAGTAAAAGTATGCTTGCGTAAACCTACCATTGTTCTTGCTCTTGCTCGATCCAAATGAGAAAGTCTGATGTAGCTACGACCACCTCCAAAACTATTCTGTTGGTTGCAGAGAAAAATAAATTTCTCGTCTAAATATTAAATGATCTATATTTACCCACATTTCCACAGCCAATCAAAAGATCAGAATTCAGTATTTCAATTATAATAGCTGCATGCATGGTTGTGGATTTCATCTGGAAATTTGAAAGTGCATAAACTTTCGCTGTAAAGCTATATTTAGCGACAACAAATGAGTGATTTAATTGTGTATTTCAGAAATTTATACTTATTTTAAAAATCAAGTTTAATGGTAAATTGAAATGGGTGCTAAAATCAGTTTTCTATTAAAAAGAAATTTTAAGAAAAAGTTAATTCTTGCACATTAACGTTAAGTGCTTGAAGTTTATTACGTAAATAATAAATTGTATTTTATTGAAAAAGGAAAAAAATAGTCAAATCTAAAATTTACTAAATTGATTCACTTATAAAAATATTTTTTATTTCGACTAGAAATTCTATTTTGATCCATTGCCTATGGGAAATTAATAGCTTATGTTTAAATGAAACATTAAATTTGTAGTCTTTAATATTTTAAATGACATATAAATTCAAATAAATAGTTAAAATTAATTGCTTAGTGTAACATATCCTTGTGAAAATAAAATAATATTGTGACCCAGATATAAAGAAACAAAGCTACAGGATTTCGCCAACCGAAATTAATCGAAATTAAGTTAAATGCTTGCATTTCTATAATGTTAATGTAGTGGTTATTCAATTTATATATATATGAACTTTTATTCACTTAAAAAACAGCAGTACTTAGATATAAATGTAACATAAACGGAAAGAAATAAATTAAAAAACACAGAAATCTATTTAGAATATTCCAATTTAAAGACAGCTGTTAACTTTAATGACTAAAGTGTTGAAATAAAATTTCGTCAAAGTTTTCTAGGCTAATTTTGAATTTCAATGTTAGTAGTATATTATAGTATTGAATATTATTAACATCTTTTTTTCTCTATCTGCGCTTGTTGCTACGGTATTGCCCCCTCTCCCCACCACCCACCCCCACCATTTTGTAATATAATTTAAATATATCCACCGATTTCTAGATCTAAAACCTTGAGCACTGCTGTATCCATCACGAAGCATTGTTTCATCTTGAAACAACAATTCATTGAATATCAAATGTACCGTGCGCAGTGTTATTTCAAGATTCAGTGTCTTTCAACCTATGCTGGCATCAAGATTACTGTGCTTAGTATAATTATAGCTACATTGCATTCTTCTTAATCTACGATCTATTGCCATCTAGCTACAATATTGCCATACTCTGAAAAATCATCCCCGAATATTTTAACCAGACAAATCGGTTCTAGAAATTTATTAAATAACCTTAGCATAAACTAATCTTTATCCTAACCCTAAATCCAATTCGACACATATGTTTTTATTCGTTTTTTTATTCGTTTAATATAGTGTCAATCATGCCTATTAAGTTTCGTATTTAATATATTTGTTCATTTATGTATTTGTATATTTATTTTATCTATATTAAAGTTAACTGAAATTTTTCTTCTTGTAAATCTCTGTTTAAACATATATCAGCCAAAAATATACTTTTTCTATAATACAACTGCATTATTTTTAAGGGTTTCTGTCCTCCAGCCCCCAAACGTGCCTCTCACTCGTCCCTCCAAATTTTCAAAATAAATAATTATCTGCAAGATTGCATACCTAGGATTCGAGTTGAGCTATTTTTATAATGTGCGAAAAACCTGTTTATTTACTTTGGTTCCAAATTGATAAATATTATATTCTCAGTAAAACTGAGCAAAGTGAAAATGTGGAATGTTGAACCTATAGTTTCCATATATGCAGCTAGCCTAAATGTCTAGTCAATGCTAGATTTAAGATTAGGCTGAGTGTGATGCTTTTACTAAATTTGGATACCTCTTCAAATGAAATTGTAAAAATTGTTATTATGATTCAAAATTTTGTTTTGCCTGATTTTATTTAGTATCAACATTAAAGGTTACTATTTAATTTTGTTGCATTAAAGTACATTTTTAATTGAGCGAATTTTACCTAAAATTCCTTAAATTACCTGTAAAAAATCTGTTTAAAATGGATGGGGGGTGGGGGGGGGGTGCAAATGACGTTCCTGATGCTCAGAAACATCATTTGGGAAGGAGGACTGGGAACATTCCCCCCCCCCTAATTTTTAAAACTTAAAAATTAGGGTTGCGTTGTATGCATTTGATTAAATTGTGTGCAGTTGCCACCACTCCAAAAAAACACAACAAAATAACTTGTAATATTGGTTATCCTGCATTTTAATATTAAATATCTTGGAAAATTTTCCCCCCTTTAATAAAAACTGAAATAACGTCCTTGTTTAATTGTAATACAGTATTAATTATATAATAATTAACTATATCATAAATTAAATGCTGAAATATTATTAAGTATTATGTTATTAGGCCTAACTGTTAGCAACTGTATTAAATAACATATTTTTAATAAAAAGTAATGATTCTTTAAACAGTAGGCCTGCAAACAGAATTAAGCGTAATTATAATCCATTGAGTGTTATTATATTGTTTACAAGTCATTTTAAATAAGTTCGATACAAATAATTTATGTATAACGAATTTAAAACATCAGTCTGAAAGTTAAGCTTTCAATTACAGAAAAAATAATCTAATAAGGTTACCATTTGAAAAGAATATGCAATATCTTTTAGATGCTGTGACGTCATCGTCCAATCTACGTCACAATTGCAAAGCTATGGGTAACTATGATATATCTCTCATTTGAAATTCAGAAGTTGAAGAGAGCAGATCGAAAATGAAAACAAGGCAAGAAGTTCTATCTACTGGAGATCAGATCTGGAGCTGGAAGACTGCTGGAAGTATGTCACTGTGTCTACGATTATTTACTAGTTTAAATATTATGTTTAATTTAAATAAACCGAGAAATTTGCAGCAATAATCTTAATTATTGCTGCAAAATCAAAATTTTCTTTTGATAAAGTGAATTGAAAATTAAAATAAATAAATTTAAAAAAAAATTAGACAATTAATGATGGCCAAAAATAGACAATCAAAATTAAAAATAAATAATATTTTTTTTATAAATTTGTCTACAATATGTTTTGTTTACAGCAATAAATATTGGAGAGGATTGGTAACCGAAATTTATTGCTATAAATAGAAAACTTATTAGTTAAAAAATTTTTTATATAGCGTAGGCCTACTATGCAACTAATAAAATTTAATTTTTTAAGCAATTTAAAAATGAATAGTAATAATAAAATTTAACTACAAATCCTATAAGTTTATTAATTTACAGCAATAATTTTCGGAGAGAATTGGAAACCGAAATATTTATTGTTGTAAATTAATTAGCTTATAAGTTTTTAGTTATTTTTAAAAGATATTTTCGAGATAATATAAACCAAAAATTAAAAGTAATAAAAATAATAAGCTTATCAATTTACAACAATAAATTCTGGAGAAGATTGGTAACCGAAATTTATTGCTATAAATTGATAAACTTTTAACTTTAATGTTAATAGTTTCATTTTATATTGCTAAAATAAATAAATATTTACTCTCTTATATAGTATTTATCTGTAATTGGATGCTTATTTAAATTTATTACAATAATTATAATAATTATTACGATGTTTGTTTATTCCATGTACTAATACTTTATTTTGTTTTAGGTGGGGGTGGAGAGGCACGACCTCCACGCGGTCACCCCTGGGCAACGCCTTGAACTTGTTCAAGGCGGCTAACAGTGCCTCAGTTTTTCAAGTTTTTGTTATATATTGCTTTATATTAATTGATAATTTCGTTTTTGTGTTTTTGAGTTTTTGTCCTGTTCGATGCTCGTTACACTTTACTTTTGCGTTTGTCTCAAAAAATTGGCTTTTTTTTCTTACTTGTATTTGAATCTGAATTTTTGGTGTTACCATTTATATTTCAATTTGTCGAACTTTAGTTTTCTTTAACTATAGTTATAAATACTTAATTGTTAATGATTTTTATTAATCTGATTAAAAAATCAGAAAATTCATTTTAGCGACAAATTAGCTCAGATCTAAATGTCTTGCTTTGATTTAATAGTTATATCTTTAATAATTAATCAGTCTTGATTTATTGTTTTATTATTAATATATTAATTGATATTAATTATTAATTTTCAATTGATTAATTTGCTTGCAGTTGCGGATTCGATCAGGATTTCCTCTTGATACAGGTTTTAGGTAAAGAAGAAGAGTTGTAAAAGCTCGACTGTTTTTAACAAACAAGTGAGAGAGAATTGTATCTGTTTTTATTCTTTTAAATTTCATTGTGTTATTATATTAACTTTATTATTTTATTTTTTATTTTGCGTTGCTATAAAAAGCAACTATATTCATATACTATATGATTATAGTATAAGAACTATTATATTATATTATATTCTTATATATAATTTCTTCGTTTATTTTTCACTAACATGAAAGCATCGGTTTTTTTGCTAACACTGGAAAGTTTAACGGTCTAAATGCAAAGGATCTCTGTACTTAGGGATCGGTAAGCTTTCACTTGGTTCTTTCTGTTATCACAAAGCATCAACAGGCGATCAATATAAATTAGTTAACAAGGTATTTGCATTACTATTATATTTTTACTTGTGAACTTAACTAAATGTGTTTTGTTCATACAGCTGCATCGCTTACAAGTCTGCTATCTGATGTACAATCTACTACTTGAAACAATCTAACCACTGATGTTAACATGGACCCGAGTCGCAAGGCCAAGGACTCGAGCTACAAGGCCAAGGCCTCCAAGCCGAGGCCAAGAACTTGAAATCACTTCAATATAGTACAATCTGCTAAGGAAAAATGGTCATTAAATGGCCATCAACGACAGTTATTTGGAATCCATCCTCCACATCACTAATTTTTGACTCATTATTATCCCCATGCTGTGACTTAATTGATCTTTTATTAACCTTATTCATGAATTTTGTTAAATTTAGTTGAAATTGTTGTAAAATGCGGAATTTACTTTTAAAAATAAATTCATGTGTGATAATTTTCGAGTCGTTACTCTTAATGCAAATTTCTGTTTATTATTTTGTTTATTATATAAAATGCAATTTGATTATTAAATTAACTGATCTACAAAATTAAATTTATATAATTCGTGATTCAATAACTGTAAAAAAACTTCACACATGTAAAAGTATCATGAAATATTTTTACATTCAAATACAATAACAGTTAAAATAAAAAATATTTATTTACAATTTCAAACAGATGTTGTCTTCTTTTTTTGTTTTGTGTTATGTGGTCCGATGATAAATATTGCTAATTATAAAACGCGTCCACACAATAACTAAATATATGGTGATCATATTTGTTCTTTGACTAGAGTTCGATTGGTTTCGTTGAGATATCCATCTATAAATTTCATCTTCTAGAATGTTCATAGGGACAGGACCAAGGCGTAGAACTTCGTGATGAAACTTTCTAATGTCGAAGCTCTTACCTGAGATAAAACAAACAAAAACTTTAAATTATATTTTAACTTATATTAACAATTAAATAAAGTAATAAGTAATAATTACAATTCATAACTGAATTAAATAATAATATATACATAAAATAAGGAAAATATAATGAATTAAAAAACAAAATAAATTAAAATATAAAGAAAAAACTAAATTAATAGTTATTAAATATTGGCTAATTAAATATTTAAGAAATAACTTGAAATAATGAAATCACAATAAATATAATAGGGTAAAAACTAAATTTAAAAATAAATAAATATACACTAAGTAATATAATTGATAATTTAACTTAATATTGTATATTGAAATATATAATAAACAAAGAAACTATTATTGAAGTAATAACGACTCGGACTATAGCTCAGTTATAGTCCCTATTAAAGGGTGCAGCAAGTAGCAGCAAGTTAGTGAAATATTAAGTTCCACTGGAACTTATACCCTTAACCTATAACCTATCCGTTCCAAATTCTGCTCTTTAACCACTTTGTGTAAGCAAATGAAAGGAGCGGGATTTAATTTAAATAAACCTAGCGCTGATTGGGCGCGCTGCCTGAGTTGTAATAACTTTGCGTATCCATAATGTGGTGTGACAGAACGTCCTGGTGTTGTAATAATTCGATCAATATCAACATCTGCCTTGCCCCTGTGTACCCCTGTCACTCGTATCATATACTGAATGGCCTCATCTTTTGTCCAGCTAAACAGTTCAGTTTAATGTCTGGATTATACTATATTATATGAATGATATCTCAGACGTAGCTGTCAAGTTAACAGTCTTGCTAAAGGGTGCAGCGAGTTAGAGAAATAGTGAGATATATCCGGGATTCGAACCTGTACTTGTCGCAGTTATAAATAGTAAAATAAATATATTTTAATAAATAACAAATATGATAAAAAATGTATAAATGAATAGATCAAACTGATAAATAGATCAATTGAAACAGGCAAGTAACGCTTAAATTAATTGTTATTTTTTATTTAGAAAAAATTCAGTAAGTAAAAGATCAGGAAAATCTTCATGCAAATCTTGATAAGCAAGATTCGCATGAAGGGTAAAATGTAAAATGATGCGGTATACCCAATGGCATGTATTCCAGTATCGATTACCATTTCACATGCTTTATATAGTAAAGAATGCAACTGACCAAATCTGAAAATAACAAATATTGTCATAAACTTTGAAGTATCAGTTGATCGATGTGAAAATTTAAAGATTGTTTGCCAATTGGTAGTGCAATTGATTAGGAAATAACGGGCCCAGATTCGATTTCCATTCAGTACTGTAGTGCAAAGCCATTGCATCCTTTAGTAAGACGCTTAAAATGGCAGCTGCATCTAACACATCGTTCATATACTACAGTAATCCATCAACTGAATCAACTGAAATTATCTTTTAAATGAAATTCTAAGTGACATAATATTAACATGCAACTTTTTAATAGATATTGCTGATACATGCAAGATCTATTAATATTAATATCTAATAGATATTAATGATACATGCAAAATTGCTGTGTAGACCTACAATGAAAATCATGTATAATGATTTTCTTCATATCAATGTTCTCTAGTCAAATTATTTGGTAGCCAAAAAAATTGCCTCAACCCCTGAAAAAAGCTTGAAAAGATATCGTAGTGACAATGCTTATTTAATTATTATGAAATAATAAAATAGGTCTCTCACTGTTCATAAGGCGAAGAGAGTAAATTCATTTCAGCTCCCAGTGACTCCGCATACATTGCCCAACCCTAAATATATCAGCAATTGAATTACAAAAGATCGTGTGCTACCTTTTCGTAAAAGAAATAAGCTAACAAGAATTGAAGCAAGGTCTTGGTTTTAACAAACTCCGCCCATTTTCTTCCTTGTAAATTTGTAATAACATACTATATCCACTAATATGTGTTTGGATGTTTGAGAAAACATATTTATAAAGAAAACACTTTTACAATTTGCTTCAAATTATACATAATTATTTTGTCGAATGCAATGCTCTAATGCAAAGAATGAATTTTGTTACCTCTTTGGGAATGGGGATTATGAGCCCTAGTTTCTTTCACTGGATAAGTTATTTTATATAAACTCTCTTCAACATATTTACTCTAATTTGAATTGTGTTATATTAGGCATTTTCCCTCCGTGGAAAAAAATTTCATACATTTATGAAATTACTGCATTAAAATGTATCATTTCTTTAATTTTAGAGCCGTAAATGAACTAATGTGAACAAACTCTTACTTCTGTGTAGGCTACATTGAAAGGAAATTGGAAAGGCACTGCGTAAGTTTTACGAAACTCTCGCCAGGTTCTAAATTCTGGGAAACTTTGATTTTGAGCATAGCAAGCCTAAAGTAAATAAAATATATTTTAGGATTTTTAAAGTTTAAAGAACAAGTGACTTTAAAAAGTAGAGCGAATGACAAATTACCATTGAATCCTGTTGTTTAAACTTTGCAAAAATAGAACTGCATCCATTTCTTTAAAAAGTTTTAATTGTTTTCAGAAATAAATTTCAGGTTTTAATTTCCGAATGGAATTGCCTATATCTGTTTAAAAATTAAGTAAACAGACAATTAAATCAAATCTACAGTTAGTTAGAGAATAAGACAGATAAAAAAAGGTAGAAAGATAGATAGTAAGACAAAGATAGTAAGTAAGCAGGCAGGCGTCAAGTAGACAAAAAGATAGAGATAGAATGTTAAAGCACACAAGCAGAGAGGCAGACATATATTCATATAGATGGCCAACTAACAGAAATATAGAGCATAGATAATATATACATGAACAAAATTGGTAATATACATATAAATACTTATACAAAATTGATATTATACATATACGAAATTAGTATACAATTATTTTGAACAATGTCTTTTTGTTAAAGTTAATCATTCTAGTCAACTTCAAAGTTATGAAACAGATATAATATATTTTAAATAAAGTACAAATTACACATTGTCAATAAACTGTTATAATGAACCTGCAAATGTCTTCCTGGAACTGATTCGTGAAGGGCTGTAATAATCATCTGCCATTTAGGTCTATAAGTAAAAGGTATAGAAATTCTACTACTAATCATTTAAATTTGCTTAAATTGATCGCAAAAACCAGAGAGTAATTATCGTTCTATTATAATAATGTGCTTGTAAGTTTGAGTAATATCACATCAGCGCAATATATCCAATTTAGCAACAGACAATTATTCAATTATCTAACAAAATTAGAGCAAAAAACACAACATAATTTGTCAATAACATTTTATTAATAATTAGATTTATAATTAATTTATTCGTTTATTTTATAACTTAAATATAATATATATAAAAGCGATTGATTATAGCAATATTGCATAAAGATAAAAAAGTCAAGTATGTAGTTCAACAGAACACACATATGACGCCACTTTACATATAGCATTTTCTATCCATTAATCATTTTACATAATATATACAAAATAAATTTAAACACTTATCAGTATAACAATGCAATAAAAATTAACATAATTAAAACGCAATTAAAGTAAAAACATAACCAGAATCTGTCAATAAAAAACAAACAAACTTTGTCTATATCACTATTAAAAACAAAACCATAATCAGCATTAAAATAAAAATAGAAAACAACCCGTTGTAATAATTACCAAAAAATTGGGTTTTTGGATAACTTACGTTTTAAGTGGATTTTTAACGTTGACAAAAAAGATAGCCGGGTGAAAGCCGTCATCACTGCCTGGCATAAGGACTCCGGATGGGCCGTCAAAGCCCATAGCCTGCACCCTGAGAAATAAAAAAATATGTGTGAAGAAATAACGTACACGGTATTATGAAGTTTAATGTTTGTCTGTTTGTCTCTCTATATCTGTTTTTTTTCATGTGTAATTTACAACAAAGTCCTGCTCTTAATTAACTAGAAATTTATAAAAAATTAAATGTACGGCATTAAAAATACGTATTGTGCTGATGTGCCTTCATGCGATTAATAAATAGACTTACTGTAGAGATGCTATACGAGTGGTGTAGAAAAACTTTGAGAGATTCCTTGGTATTTTATTGTAGACAATATCTCGATATGCGTCCAATAAGTCATTCTATAAGAAACAGAGAAACAATAAATGTCACAGGAAATACACAAATAATGCATAAATAAACAAATTTGAGAAGAAATTAAAGTAAAAAAATCAGAGAAATTATACTGCTTACACATATACTCTATTATTATACAGTATATACTGTCCAGTATATAATTGTATTGGTGATATTGACCACGGGGAAATTGTCCTGTTATCATAGTTGCAGTAAAATATTTATTTAAACTAACACAGCAAACATGTATTGATAAACTGTGCACAAATAAAAATAACGGATGCTTAAATTATTGAATCGAATAACTCCATGAATCTAAAAAGTGTACATTGAATTCTTTTATATATTGTACACTTCATATTCACAGAAGTGTACAATATATAAAAGAATTCAATGTACACTTTTTAGATTCATGGAGTTATTCGATTCAATA
>JAQIXG010001263.1:0-23279 GCA_034700105.1 Oconnorella tubifera
TCTAACTAACTCCTAAATAAGTCTGCAAAATATGATGTAAAAATATTTAGTATCAACAAAGTTATTGCAGTTTTTCAGAGGGGTCATTTCTTTGGCCCACCCTGTATATATAATATTGTGGAATCAATAATTATTAACAACATTTATAAACTTCGGCACAATGACAATGTGTTTCTGTGTAACATCATTAGCTCGTCTCGTAAACTATCCACTTTGTTGGATTAGTAAAGTTTGAATATTTTATTTTAATGCAACATAATTTAACGGGCAGTTGATTAGTGGGCAACTTGCAAATAAACTTTTAGCGAAAAAACGCAACGCAATATGCTTGCGCTTACATTTGCTTTAGCGTGTATTTATACACATTATGATATCTGCTTTTACATACATTGATAATAACAACTCGACGCTATATTTATACACATGTTTCATGTTTTCTTGGATGCAAGGTGAAGATTTCTTCTCTCTGCTACTCGTGTAATGGAAAACATCAAACCAGATATAAATTAATCGCGTCATTAATTCGCGCTCTTAAAACCAGATATCATCACAACACGATGATAGGTTTTGTTAGTTTTATGTAATTTTTCATTTTGCAAGCACGCTATTACAGATTTATGATTGACAAGATATAGGTGTAAATATTAGAAAACGAGAAATGTTTAGTAACATTTGTAATGTTCTTGGATACACAGTGCATCTCATAGCGAAACACTTTATATTGCATATCTTCCTTTATTGTTGGTTTACAATTATAACAATTATTTATTATACCATGCTTCGAATTAGATCGTAAGAAATTAGTCTGTTGAAGATGCAAAGTTATAAGACATCTGTCAGTGGAGCAGTTTTCTTTTGGCTTCCGAGAGATTTTGCTGTCAAGGGAAGACAGGTCAAGACAAATTACAATTTGTCTTGACAAATAGTTTGTATTGAGATAAATTTATCTTTGTTTCAAATGGCTTCATGAAAGGTTAACAGGCAGCTAAGATTGCAATAACAAAAACTGTTTGTGTTAATTATACGACGACGCCCACTGATAATTATTGTTAGATTAGTTAATGTAAATAGTAATGCTTATTGCATGCAATGACTGTATAATGTGTATACTATCCACTAATGTTGACATAGGTTTCTTAATTTGAAGATAGCCTATATCCTGAAATAGTCAATTCTATCAACAATGACCTTAATTTTAATCCTATTATTACATGTAACATTCATATGTATAGGATGACTCGGAAGAGTAAAAAATATTTATTACAATCAGAATAAAGCCTGGCCCATTCAGAATAAAAATAAAATTTCGTTCTTGAATAATAAGCGTGATGTACAATACCCAATAGTGTTTTCAATTTTTATCTAAATTTACTCTTTAGTATACAAATTGTAATACTTCGGCGACACTAAACTTTTCTTTCAAGCATCTACATGCCGTGTTTAGTAGCCCTTTTACCTAAAAACCTAACAATTAGAAGCATTTCCGTGCATGTTAACGGCGCCTACCGTCAAATCCGAAATCCTATCAATCGTCAATCCCTTCTGGGACTCAGCAAGGCCACGACAGAGGAGCCTCGACTCCGACCGGCCTTAAATTACCGAATCAGCTCGTGTCGCGCGACTGTCTCCGCAGTTGTTTGCTTCTCGCAGCGCTGGCCGGTCAGTACGCACACAAGCGCGCGCCGCGTCGTCGCCGTTAACGGCGCAGCGAACGTCGCCCGGCTGTCAACATTGCCACCAATCGGCGGAAGGACAAATCTCGTCAATGGACTTTCTGGGACGCGATGGTTTATTAAGCGCTAAAGTGTTTAACTCTTGAGTCATTGTAGAGCGCTTGGAGTATCAGGATGGGAGTAAGCGTGAAGATAATCCAATAATTCATAAACTGTGTTTAGAAGGAGCTTGAATGAAGAGAAAACGGTAAAAGTAGCAGAGAGATGGCGATAAAAATAATATCGCATTCCAATATGGTTGTATACAGTATATTTAAGTAAAAGCAAATATCGACTAAATAAAAAAAAATTTATTTATTTATTTTATATATTGTAGATATACAAAAAAATGATCATTGACCAGTACATAAAAATAACAAATAATAACAGAAGAATATAGCAGAATAAAACAGGCTCTACCTAGAGATATAAATAAAATACATATAGTAAAAAGCGAGCAGCATAAAAAACAATGGACAGAATTTGTAAAACAGAAAAGGAGTTTTTCTAAACAATAGAAATATTGCAAACTAATAATAAAAACGTACCATCAAAAAACCGTTAAAAAACAGTAAAGTTTAGAGTCAAATTAGGTAAAATCATATAACTGCACCACCCTGAAAAAAGCAAAAGTTTGAAGTATACAATATCTGGTCATTATAATATACAGTATGTACAGTATATATTCGTACACCTTTAAAAAACCTATGTATACTCATGCTAAACCTTAAGTATTAAAAAAAATCTGTTTTATTAAATGTTTGTAATCTAATATGGTATAATTCGATGCATACAAACGATAACTAAAGTATAACTCTACAGTTCAAAAATAATAATAGACATCAAGAGACATCCGATATCATATTATATGGCCATAAAAATCTTGCACACAAATTTAGCATAATTTGTCATAGTAATCCACTACCAAATATTGAAAGGAAATATTGATTTTAGCTGCAAGGGGACACAGGGATTGGTGGCCGAGTGGCGCTCTCACGAACGCTAGAGGGCGCACCGTCGTCGTTTGCGTGTTTGCTAACTGCTCCGTATTGCCGCGTCGCCGTCTCCGCAGCAATCCTTACGGATACGTTACAACGCAAACACCCGCCGACGAAAAGATAGCAAATGCGCAAACAAATCGCGCCGGATTAGAATCCGACCTGCAAAATGAGCGAATAACACGCTACGCGCAGAAGCACACAAACCAAGATTGAACACGCGACGCCCATAAATCCTAATAGAGCACTTCTTTACTCGACATCTTTTCAGATTTTCTTTTCTCAGATTCGCTGGATTTCGTCAGAGAAACTTAGAATTGAATGATATCACTGACCGCTATGCGGGAGAGCTGTGGACTAGGAAAACAATTTAACAAAGTCAACGAGTTGACGATATGGTAATACTATAACCAAAGAGTCCACAAAGCGAGTTGGTTCGACGATACGGGGAGCGGAGTGAGCGTGAATGGCAAATGCAATTCTGGAATGAGGTTGGACGGTAGAGAAGAAGTAATTATTATGCGTGCGGATGAGAAACGAGAGAAATTCAAGACAATACAGAGTGACGTTAAATCGTTGACAAAACGCAATAACTGCATACGTAAAGAGGCAGTATTGGAAGCGAGAAAGTGAGAGAGAAAGAAAAAGAGAGAGAGAAAGAGAGAAAGAGAAAGAGAGAGAGAGAGAGAGAGAGAGAAAGAGAGAGAGAGAGCATCTAAAGAATAAATCTAAAGAATAAATAAATTTTCTTCTCAATACCTGCTTTAAAAAATTTAGCAGCTTAATTATCTTCTAAACTAATTATTATTTTTGGATAAGATGTTATTAACAGCACAAACATTTAAAAATTATTATAAAGTACTTTATTACATTAAAATGTGTTTATTGATTATTGACGAAAATGACTAGCATATGCATTACGATTACGATGCTGTCAGCTTAAGAATTTAATTAATTAACTATTAAATCGACTATATTTTCTTAAGTCTATAATAACTACCCCATTTATTACGTTCTTTATTAACGTTATCCGATCCCTGTAAATCAAACTGTCATCCCTCCATGAATAATTATTATTCATAATCAGCAAATCTATCTCGACATTCGATACCAAAGAAATATTGACCTCGATATACATTTTCCATTCGTTGAAAAATCAAAACTGAAATATTACAACTGAAAGCCTATACCCCGGCGTCTATGACCCTTGGTCAATTGCTCTTGATCCAGTCTCCAGTTAATCCTCTCAAATAGATCCTCAGCATAGATGCCATTTGATCTGCTCATATATCGCCCGGTTAAACCCGACTGCAGCTGTACGTCTATCGACCTATAATATCGCCCGGAGTGGATTCGCATTACTCTTGATCACGTGTGCATCGATTCTCAATACCTTACGTCTGATATAGGAAGAGCTTGTACGGACAGGGGCAGGAGGGGGACCGAGACGAAATATCATCGATAAAGGAATTAAAGGAGAGTCCGGATTCCGGTATATTATTCCACATTACATTTTTGAGTGTGTAGATAGATTATTATATTCCAAGAGTTGTTACATTTTATCGATGCGATTTCTTATTGAAGTTAATAGTTTTTCGCGAGTAAAAAGTTCAAATATTTATTGAATAACAAAATAGCAATAAAACGCCAAAAAAGTGTTCAAATCAAACGGTAAGCCTCAATTAATCGGCTGTGTTACTAAATATTTTACTAAAGTATTTAACTACCTTTGAATAGTTTAACCGTATTTTAATAAAATCTTACAAATTTTATGGATTAAATAACGGTTTAACAGTGAGCTTATCTTGAGAATCTAAATATTTCTATTACAATATCATAAAAATGAATATTATGCAGTACAATTATAATACAGCAGTTGCAATGAATATTAATGATCATAAAAATATGCAGCTTGTGATGAGCTCAGAGAGAGAGACAGTGACTTAATGGACGGAACCACCGGGCGGAACAGAGCGTTCCGCACACAGAAATACTTTCCGTGCGCATAAATACGTTCCGTGCCTATGAATAGAGTAAATGCAAGAGGCTAGGAGAGTGAGTATCAAAAGTTGGCATAATCACGTTGAAATATGCAGCGATAAATAACTAATTATCAAGTATTTATTAATAATAAGTCAACTTAGTAGCTTTATTTATCAAGCTAGGTTAGCTCACCATTCTATCTATTGTAGCTGTACACTTAAAGTTTTAATTTAGTCTCTATTATAGAATCAAACAATTTTTTAATAAATTAATTGCGAATTATTATAAAAAAATCTTTACTTTTCAACTTGTAAACACATTATTGGTTTGTAAAGAAAATCTTCCATTAATCAGACAACTAGTTCCTGGTCAGTGTAAATAATTTAGAGAACAGCTTCGATGTACTTCTTGGCTAAATCTCTGCAGCTTGTCAAATAGTTCTACTTCACGATTCTATCATTCCTGCTCTACTGTAACGCACTGGGTTGAATTTCTGTTATTTTCAAAGTGTTTTAAAACATTGTTATATGAGAGCTTACATCGCCTTGTTCAAATTGTATAGTGCATTAATTACTATAGCTAATTGCTTATAATCTGCAACACTATTAATATATTTTACTTGCATTACATTCATGTACAAGAAAATTTTCCTATAACATAATTATACATGAAAATATCTATATTATGTTGTTACATATTTTATTACACAACGTAACTTAATGACTAAACTTCAATTAACTGAACATAACTTAACTTGTTAATCCCTATAATTTAACATATTAAGCCGTATAATTAAACGGGCAACAGTATGCATACAGCAACAGTGTTATAACAATGAATTCAGGCTAATAATGCTTTCTAAATGAGATTCTACTGATCTCTGGTCTTCCTTCATGACATACCGGAAAGAGAATATCGATCATAATTATTATCATTATAGAAACATTTCAGGACATTATTGAATATTTTATTATAATCACATTGTTGAAAAAACGCGCTTATGAAGATCTGATCGAATGATTTAAAATTTATTTCCTGTATAATAATGACATAAGGTATTTTTGTAAAGTAATGCTAACACGTTCAAATAGCATGAATGAAATACGACAATTTTTAAGCAAAAGCCATAATAATCTAATAGTAATCAAAAGAAAAGCAATAAGTTTCCTATAAGATATTGCTAAATTGTGCTCAATTTAGTAACAAAGATTTTGCTACCACAACAAATACATATTATTTCATGCTATTACTTTACACATGCACATTATTATGCAGAAACACAAAATCTTTGCAACTTCTTCAATTAGTAGTTCGTATAAAACTCGCGGAAATATAACAAGAAGTAACCGTAAAACAGAAATATAATCAAAGTAATAGAATAAAATTGAATAAATCATTACGATAATATATAACGCTACAATAGAAATAAAGCAGTATATGCTCTAATAAACCTATCTGAAATATATCTACAGTGATTGCAAGAAAATCTGCAAAAGGTAAAAGTAGTAAATAGTAAAAGTAGTAATAGTAAAATCTACTGAAGGTACGAAACAGTAAATGTACCTGCATCGCTAGTGTTGTCACCCAGACTATGTGAGTTGGCGTTCGACTGACTATGAGGCCCGGGCGTGTCGTCCGACCTCGTCGATGTCGCGTCGTCGGGGGGGTGATGATGGTGAGCGTGGTAGCCAGAGAGGTTACTCAGTGACGGGGGCCGCTGAAAATATTTTTATTGCAGAAATTGTATGGCTTTATATTGTAAAGTTTAAACAAGTGAATATAGGTTTTATAATATTCTTACAGAATATGACGAATTAAATGTAGTTTTCGAGTTTATAATGTGTTTTTTAGTTATTGCATGGTTCTTTAATCGACAAACAAATGCAAAGCATCATGAAAAAAATATATATAAGCAAAAATTCAAACAATTAGATCATAGTATAATATATATGTCCTTATAATTATTATGCATAAATTCAAAGTGATTTTTAAATTAACAGTGATTTTAAATATAAAGTGCTTTACACGCTAACACTTAATCTATTAAAATTGGTGCACTAACGTATTCATTGTTAACATTGTTATAATAAAATTAATCAAACAAATAATATACTAAATAGCAAATGCAAAATCACTTATATTAATTACTATAAGCAATTCTTTGTAGATTCTTTAATCTTCTTAGAATTAATTACATAACATTTTCTAACATTAATATAAAATTCTATAGATGAATCAAGAAATAATTAAAGAACATATTAAGAAAAAAATAATGAATCAATGACCGGCTGAACTAATTCAAACAATAATATTATCATCTAAGCTTAGCATCTGAAGAAATTCATTGAATTGCTCGAATTACTATATGTAAAATTAATAACACATCGCTTCTATAATATTTATTACATACATCACAAAAGCCGACATTAAAATTTTGCTGAATCAAAAACGACAAATAATTTATAGCGAAATAATGTGTAACAGCAATAAAAAAGGTAATAAAAAATGTTTTTTAATCATTATATTTAGTCGTGGCTTTCCATGGATAAAGGCGTCATGATTTTCATATACATCATAGACGTAAGTATAGATACACATATTTTCTTTATCATTTGTATTTTGACATAATAAAAATAGTCTAAATATGATTTCTAAGTGAGCCTTCTTATAATTTAGCTGCTCCTGGCTAATTTATTCATGCAAATTAATTTCATCGTTTAATCCCAAGAACGCAACTCAGTCATTGTCTGGCATTGTCATTGGCTTAGTAATTAAAATATTCAAAACGCTTCAAAAAAATCCTCAACCTTATAAATATAAATAATGCTGTAAAATTTTAAAGAAAACCAATTTCGTCATAAAACGAAGTTAAAATATAACTTTTTAATTTTTTTCACATGAAACGCTTGTGTTTAATTAATTCTGAACCGTTCAACATTTATAAACTATAAATATTCGCGTCAAACCTTTTCCTTCTATATAAATGAAATGTTATAGAAATTTTTCATGTTGTACAAATTGACTAAGTCGATTGTAAAGAAGCTATTCGTTTAAAACAAGTATCTTTTTTTAACTAAAACATAAAATGGCGACGACCCTGATTTCACCTAGACGACACGCCAAACTTGCCCCAACAGTACACAAAGTTAAAAGTGTTTTCCTTTCTAGAAAATAGTTTGAAAAATCCATTCCAATATAAAGAGAATAAATGCCAGATGGAGCGTGCTGCTACGCTTGATGGACTGCAAAGGAAGCGCCGTACCATCCCTCCATCCCTTCAGTAGAAGGTATAAATGGGGAACAGGGGGAGGGATGGAGGAAGGAGAAGGAGAAGGGAGGAAGGCCTGCTTTGTGTTCCCCCAGCCACACCTAGGTGGTATGTGCAGTAATGCCAAGAGGTCTAGGCCGGGTCTGACAGCAGAAATGATTAATGGGCACTCAACGAAATTCCTTCCCCACATCAGTGCCGCTTCAGCTCCAGATAGAGAAAGAAAAAGAAAGAGAAAGAAAGAGAAAGAGAAGATACATTTTTTCACTTTCTAATACTAACAGGCCGTAACTGAAGAAACGCATGCTTTCGACTAACAGAAAAAAAGCTTTATATCTTCTAGAAATGCAGTAAATTATCATCTAATGGAAGAGTGATATTTTCTCCATCTTTTATAATTATTTCATCTCAATGAACTTCTTTATTTATGTCATTTCATCGACTGTTTAATTATTAATTTAATACTTTAAATATAGTCTACATTTTGCAAGCTTTAAAGCTGAACAAATCACTCTGCAGCAATCTACTTTATTTACATTATATTATCAAACTAATATCGATAATAATCATAATTATCATTATTTGCCTAACACATTAAATCATCAATTTTGTTATAACTGTTTTTAACAAAAGAAATCTATCGTTGAAAATAAAAGAATCTTCTCATCGGATACTTGTAAATGTATAATCATAAAGTTGCATTATGCAACGTTACTAGCAATGAATCATATTTAAAGTCTTTTCATTCTATTTCCAAAAGAGACGAGATTCGATCACTACTTTTCCAAGACGTTATCTAAATTATAGATTCGTAGCGAATAATTCATACATCCCTCGTTCGCTGCACCACGAGACTGATCATGACTTGGCATACCAATAAAGCGATTGCTTAAGCGAAATATTCTTTAGATCGATGTAAACTGAACATTATGCAAAACAACAGCTCGATGGAAAACTGTGAAACAAAATCAGGCTTCTAAGAAGACGCTTGATTTCATGTACACAAAAGGTTCGGTAAATCAGGTAGTAGTAAGATCAGAAGATTAGAAAGCCAAATGTAATTACTACTAGATTTGGATGAAGCGAAGAATGATCATTGAAAGGTTGATATTAAGTGAAAGTAATGCAAACACATGAAATAGTATGAATAAATATTTTTTGAAGTCAAATTTAAATAAGTATTGTAACAAATTTGTGTTTCATCAATAAAAAGTCTATGTATTTTATATTTCATTATGGGTATTGTATGCGTAGAAACATATAGAAACAAAATGTACATATATACATTTTTGTATAAACTATTTGTGACAATTTGACATGTGACAAAACCAGTAAACAAAAAGAAAGATAAGGAAAGAATGTAATTTCGTACAGGCGAATTAAGGACTAAATAAAAGCAATAGTAAAATAGCATATCAAAATAACATCCGAAACAATACAAGTCAGAAAATGCGTTTCAAATAGAAACAGTGATGAAATTGGCACGATTTATTCAATATAAATAGCAATCAACTATCTATATAATATTTCTATCGACTATTTTGAACTTTAATGTGTATAAATGGTGGGAATACTATGCTCATACTAATACTCCATTATATCTATGATAAATAGGTTTATCCAGAGAACAAGATATTTCTTTGCAAGATACCAGACCATAGTGGAAATAAAGCGAATCGTTACAGCGTTAAGCTAACCTATAAGTGTTGACATCTGTTTTCAATGAAAATATAGATATTAGATTTCATTCTGCTACAGCGGCAAGTAATCTCAAGGGATAGACAGAAACAGAAGATGATGTCTACAAAAACTAACTTAATCAAATCTCCCTTCTTATTCTAAAAGACCGAGCATCAGAAAAAGGGGTGTCCATTTTGTAGTAAAGGTTTCGTTGTAAACAGATCAAAAATTAGGTAGATTAATGGAAGAAATTTCGAAAAGAGCATCTGCATTCTGATTCTTAAATTTCGCATCCTGCTGATTTTGAATATGAAACAATGTATTTATTTAAGTCATTTATTATGGAGAGAAAGTAATTCAATATATGAGTGATATTAAAATTCATAATCTATATTAACTACAATAATACTACACAATACAATATTTAGATACAAAATTAAATCCGAATTAAATTTATATGTAAGTATAGTGAGTATTAGTTTTTATTCGGCTTAAATTGTGAATTATTTTAAAAGAATTTTGACCACTGTTCTCCAGTTCACCAAATTGATATTTCGTAAATTCTTATTTAAATTTAGTATACGTAGACTTAATGTAGAAACACGGATTTTGTTTGTTGAAAACTGCAGATAATTAGAGAAAATTACGAAAATTATTAACAGACGAGACCCGAGAGAGATTGATAGATAGACGATAGAGTCAAGAAAAACACTGACCCAGAAATCCAAGCGCAAAAAATAGAAAATATTAAACTAAAATAACGCTTGTCTAAAGAACACAAATAAAAAATCATTTAATAGGAACTTGTCTAATAAATTGTAATTCTCGAATTAAAATTATTTCTTTTTTAGAAAAGAGATACTAAAATGAATTAAGAAAGTATTACGTTTGCAACCTTTATACTTCAGATTGTTGTAAAAAATAATATAGCAGAACTCAAATTAGATATAAACAAAATTCTAAACTTATCAAATTACCTAAAACAAAACATTCGTAACGTTGTAAAGATATCCTACTCTGTCAAAGCAGTCATGCAAATGAAGCTGTTATTGACAGACTTCTCTGATTTAAAAGCAAACTTCAGTCAAGTTTTAACTTAAGAATATTTGTTGTTATTATTTTCATATTATCGCACCTGTTTACTTCAAAATGAATTTTAGACCTTGAACAAAAGTATACTCATATATTCCTGCGTTTTCTACTAAATCGCCTGCTCTCCGAAAAATTCTTTCTACTTTCTATAGTTTAAAAATGTTCATAATTATTTATCTCAAGCAATATACAGTTCAGCATAACAGTTACTTTCTGAAAAGTAACTATTATGTCGTTATGTTATGTTGCAGTCGAATTATATTTGCAAATAAATCTGCACGCAATTTAATAATTTATTACTTTCAATGAAATTCACTTTAATCTAGCTTTTAGAAACAAATAATTGTAATTACTAATTTCTTAATTACTCTAACTGTATCAGAATTATTTATTTATGATTATAATTGATTATTAATATTAATTTATTAATTATTCAGCACTCAAAGCTCACACTTCATGAATGAGTATTAGAGTATCAATAGTTTTATCACCAGAATCAAAATTGTATATTTTCGCCTCAAATATTTTCACTCTTACATCAAATTACATTATAATATTATAAAACAATACAATAATAGCACAATTCACAAAACTCAATCCACTAAATAAATCACAACTCAAAGTTTCGTCGTCTATACCACGACTGATAAATGTTTCGTTCGACCCGCGATGTCCACTGGGAAAATCTTGTATCACTGCGCCGAGTCCCCTTGCAATAAATTCTCCTCTACGCGCTCCGCAAAATCACAACAGGTCTTCCATCACTGACTGCCATTGGGAGAGGCCGGATGAAAGTCGACAGAAGGTTTAATGATCCCAGCTAGCAGGACTGCTGGCCTCTTCATTATTTCTAATATATTATATTCAATCCTCTGAGCTGCTGGAGAATTTTCAGGTCAAGGCTTTACCCTGTTGTCTAGGGCAGTATTTGAGTGAACATAAATCTTTAAAACGTATGATAGCATCAAAAATTGTTACGCATCATACACACTTTAACATAAATCTGCCAGATACTTTCAACGCGTAGCTTTGAATACAAACAGACTGTTCTTTCAACAGAAAAGGTGATATATGAACATTACATGTCGTGAACATTGAGAAAAATACATCGGGACTCGATAAATCATAAACAATGATTCTACAGTCATTGTATTTATGAAGTATGCGCTATTGATAAATGATACTGTTGCATATTGCATACATTCAATGTCAATAACAAGAGAACATAAACAGAGAGGAAAAACCATTTAGTTTCTGATAGACAATAAAATTTAATGAACTAAGGCCATATAGATTGAGAAACATAATATAAGGAAACCATTCATTTTATTCATTTCAAATTATAAAGTTTTAAGGAAACAGAATAAAGCATGACCAGTATACAGAAAAACATATAGTAAATAATACCACGCATAACATAATATCAACATTTTCTTTAACTTTATCTTTGCAATTATAATATTATAATAAAACGTGTTATAATTTTATTATTATAACATGACTACGCTTTAAATAACGTGAAAATGCATTCTTACTGAATATTAAAACTACATAAATCACACACACTTCATCACAGAAAAATCATCGTATGCAATGCAGGCGCGTCGGACAGAAAACTCGAAACTAAAACATTACACAATATTCAATCTGCTAAAACAATAAATTATCACCCGCAAGTAGACGGCCCTCATCTGTTTAAACTTATCCTCGTGTAGCCAAATAACCGACGCGTCTTCAAGCATGAATATCTCCATGAGGAAGATACCGCGTCGGGCCGTCAAGCCGCGGCGAGCGCGCCATTCAGTCGTGTTGCTCATTAGGCTACCACACGGCCCAGGGTGGTGAGTTGGTTACTCCCTACAGCAAAAATCTACCAAGGAATGCAATCTTAACTTTAGAGAAAATATGCGCATCGACGCGGAAGGGGTGAGATGCGATCGACGCAAGAGAGTCGGTAGGGGGAATCGAGATATCGGTACCGGCGCCGCTGACGGGGCGGGAGGGGAGGTTCGCCGTCGGCCCATATGGCTCAATATCATCAGCTGCTTGGAAGAGCAACTTATATGTTTTCAAAGACCACAAGCGCAGACGCCGCGTATACGTTCTGTTTCCTTTGTGAGTCGTCGAGTAATAACGATGCTCCTTCCCTTTAATTAACGGTCAGACAAAAGTTCAACGAACGATACTTATCGTACAAAGCGTAGATAAATACGTTTGCTGAACATTATCCTTTGTGTGTTTGCTATAATATTTATAAGCGATAAGAAATTTACTACGTGCCAAAGTTTCAGATAGACGTTTTACATATCAGTGTAAAAATATCTTAATTGATATCATAATTAATTGAATTAAGATATCAGTGCAAAAAATATTATAGTTATATTTTTCATGCAATTATTTTTAGCACTGTATACAATCATTATAATCATTATCTTTCGTTATCGTCCGTCTCGATAAGCAGAAGTGTATTCACGCTGATATACAAGCAGAAAACTATCTTTCTACTACAGAACAAGGTAGAAAGTCATCGAATAACAATGGTCGCTTAGATTGTGTGGTATCTCGTAATCTTGCATTGTTTTCAACACTCAACAGAAATTTATATCATAGTCGTATAGATTTATTATCATACTTATCTAATTATATTTCAATATCAAGTTGTACTTTCACGAGCACTCAACTGATAATCTTGACAACGTTAATTCTTTACGAGCGATGTAAAATATTGAAGATATTAATTAATTACAGTTAGCATTATCTAATAATCACACGAGTGAGATTAGTTTTAGGTACTTAGAAACTCGTCGTGTAGTTAAACATAGATTATCGAAAAGTCTATATACCTAATTTTTAGAAGCGTTTTAATTCGCTAGATCTAGAAAAGATTAGCATAAGTACCCGTGCGCTTTTGAGTTATGAGCCATTATTTTTAAATAATATAATCAACATTTAAGTATTGTAGTTAACTTTATGAATAAAAAGCTTCATTATCTGCACTTAATGCAAATATTCAACTTAATAGCTACTGCGGTATAAATTTAAAAGTTTCGACATTCCTAAAATATTTTTTACAATTTTCTATAACATTGTATTAGTGACAGAAAACTTTCTAGATTGTGTATATGAAATAAATAAATAAAAAGTAGTTACAAGAAAATGTGGTAGCTATTATATAACAGCATTAATTATATAAGTAAAACGTCTTAAAATTAAACTTTTCAACATGCTATAGATAACCTATAATCCACCGGTTCTAAATAATTTGATATTAATATGTTAATATAAATATTTTTGAATATATCCTTTTACCCACAAAATATAGAGCCTATTCAGAGCAAACTACTCCTCACACAACAATGATCTTTAAATATTCAAATGTGCTCATTATATACCGGATCAATTAGAGAAACCTAAAGAAACCATAAAGTTAATATTTGTTGAAATCTTCATCGACGGAAATAAAAACGACGCTTGTATACCGTTACAAAGATAAGTGTATAAACTTATAGAAAGCTTAGGGCGACGATCAGAGATCGGCGACTAGTGATTAAATAGGTTTTAACAAACATAAAGTGAATATTGTGGACACAGAAAACGGAACATTTAGAAAAGTTAATACGCTTCAGTGATACGATGAATGCCGCCGACAAGAAAAGCGTTATCCTCTTCGCTTAATCGACTTTCAGTCGACTTGAGCTGGCTTAATAGGCCCACTGAAACTTTCACTCTCCCTCACTTCCTTCATGAACAATTTCAAAACACTATTTTAAAATATATAAAGTCTATCGTGCATACAAATATGAATATTTGTTGACTTTGTTGCCAGAATAAAATTTGCGTAAAATACATCAAAAAATTGATGATACACACGGAGAGGTTCGTGCATTTGAAAGCTGTATGCGGGCTTTAAACTGTGAAATAATTTCAAGTAAGGAAAATCCTAATATAGGCCTTTATAATCTCTTTGCATATCTTCTAGTATTAACTCGACAGAAATGATTTGAGTATTATCGTTATTGTTGTTGAAGTTAATAAATGATCACTGCAGATTTTAAACAACTACTATAATAACAAGAACACTACTTATCACGTTTTCAAATTATTTTTTTAAAATAAACAAACTAATAAAATAAATGTTAATATTCAAATAAATTTCTCCATATGCGATTCATATACGAGTTGATTAAAACGCGAAAAACGAAAAACGAATTCATATTTACGATCACGACCCAATCAATCAAACTTCATCGATCTATCTATGAAGAAAATAGAAGATGATCAGATAAGACATTTCTTTAAAGATATACAGGTTAGGATCTTTCAGATCACAATACAATTTCATATTTAAAGCATACATATTTCTGAGTTGTTAACCAAGACGTTCATCATATCATTCGCAATCAGTCTATAATAGTTAGAACCATATACGTTTCAAGCCTTGGGCGAAATCTGTCAGAGTGATTCTTGTAGTTGGTGTTATATGTTTACACAAAAACAAAATGTCTTGACAAGCTTAATCAAAAACAATCACAGATATATTGCAAGCTGTGGAAGTGACTGACAGAAGTGCAGATGTTGCAATAAGATAAGTATATCATATGTCTAACAAAAGAAGAGCCCAAGGGTTATATCATGAATCTGGTTATAATTACTTTCCTATGATTATATTTTAAAATATTGTCAAAATTTAACAAATTTTTTTACAAAAAATACATAATTCTATGTTTGCCAGTACAGAAGAATCACGATCATTAACGATCTGTAAACACATCTAAAAAGCCTTTAATTTATTCCCAGTTTGAAATTCAATATGATTGAAATGCGAATCTTCTAACTGTTCATTTGGTGTTCAAATGATTTCATTAATGACTCCTCAACAAAAGTGACCCGACTAAAAAAGACCGCATCACACTTGAACGAAGAATCTGAATGCTTCGAGTAGTCTATATAATTCCCAATGCCTCCCATTCAATGTACCTGGACGATTAAGCGAAGAACACAATAGAATCCGCTCGACGACTCGATCGCGTTCAACGAAAGTAATCATTACAAAACCGATTGAAAGTTTCCTCGATCAATGGACACCGTGAATAGATGACCAGTGAGAAGTCATTAGGACAAAAATACTCCAAAGAACAAGCAGTATGGATCGGAAAAGGATATTGACTTTTTACCCTACGGCGTGGGGCGGGGTGAAAGGCTAGAGGGGGAGAAGTCAAATTACCCTGCTATTGACCGGTATGGATAAGGAACAGTTTTCAAATAGAAATACCGGTAGTGTACATAAGTAAGGAATAAAATTAGTTTTTGATTTAAAACAAGCTCTAGGGATTGAATTATCAGATATATTATATAGCAACAAAACTTAATGAAATAAATACAGCAAAGAGAGTTCAAACAAGACAAATTATTTCAATTAAAAGTAATTAGCAATCAATTTAATTGGATCTTGGATCTCAGGAGATCCAAGGTCCACCTCTTTCCTGAAGCAACGACTCGCTTTGGCGGTGCAGCGGGGGAATGCAGCGACAGTGCTGGGAACTTTTGGGACAGTTTCCCAAGACACTTTTTAACTTTTAAATGTGTAAATATTTGAACGCGATTGTGCAAACTATTATCTCTCTGTGTACTGTAAATTAATAGTAAATACTATCTTTATATTTCTTCTACTATGTATTTATTCGATATTTATTTTATGATGTCAATTTGCATTGCTATATTTTGTTAATAAACTCATCTTTGAATTATTTAAATGTTATATATTATAATAGGCTGGTACTGACAGTGAAAATGCTAGTTCTGCGATTAAAAAGTATAATGTTTTTAAAATTAGTTTAATAAATTATGTTAGGAATTATTATTGAATTTCTCAATATGACACATATTTGATAACTTGTAAATTCAATATATTTTATTTGTGCATAAAAACTAGGCTGATTTTTAGAGATTGATTCTCATACTGCAATATTTTATATAAATTGTATTGCAGTGAAAGTTAGAATACAGTGTGTATAGGTAATCCATTCTACTGTAATATATTCAACATCATATTTCAACTTTGTCCTAATTTCAAACTTGCTATTTCAATAACTACTACTACAGGTAAATAAATGACAAAATTAAGCTAATCTAAATCTCAAAGCGAGATCACTATTTAACGCGAATAAAATGAAATGCTGAATGCATTTATATGGTATATATAAATATATGTATATGTATATACAGGTATATATAATATATAATAAATCTGAATATAAGATTATGAAAATACTAACGTTTATTTTTTTCATTAATTTTTTAATAGAAGCCCCTTTGCAATGAAGATACACTATATGCTAAAGATACTTAAAGGAGAGATCAATATTAACTGACCTGTTCGTGTGAACTGTTTTGATCTGTATGGAAGTCACTGTTACTGAGTGACTTTGAAAGCGAAGGTCCAGCGCTACTCGTGTCCCTGTCATCGATGACGAGATCTATCGGCATTTTGCCTTTCAAGCAGCTGATGTAACGCTGGCAGAAATTGTCACACAACTCGTGAACCTAGGTCAAAAAATTGATAATTATCATAATGTTATAGGAATTATAATAATAATAATAATAATACATTTTAAATAATAGGCTAAAATATAAGTATTTTTTGTGAACTTCAGAACGTTTTTGGAAAGTTGAAAATTGAGAGATTTCAGGATTTACATTTATAGATTTAAACAAATTAATTATGAAACTGTGAAATGAATAAAACATTGACCCAAATAAAATTTAATATTCTCTTTTACATATACCGCACTATAGCAATATGAAGATATTCTGAATTAGACTAAACTTGATAAACTATTAATAATATTAATATTATTAATAAATAGGATATGATTATTAAACAGAATAAAAAAACTAAGGCAGTAAACTATTTTGTTTAGAATCAGCTATAAATGAACAATTTTAATAACAAAATTAATGACTCTTTCCAGCTGTGAATATACATAAACTGTTTACAAACTAATTGCACATTTTCCATTTATCAAGAAATGCCAGGCTTCTATCCATCAATGTTTATAAATCATCCTGCAACCGGTTGGAGGCAAATCACTGACAAACTGCTAATAAATGATCCGCGAACACCATCATTGAAAATGATATTCATAACAAAACAAAGCGCAACGGTTTCCAGGGGTCCAGATGTACTGCAATGTGTAGCAAGCGCTTAATTCAACCAGATACATAGTGTATAATGTACGGAAGACTGTATATATATACACAGTTATAGCAGAGGCCTAATGGGACGTAAACCGACTGACTTGGATAGAATTCAATGCACTTCACTAATGATCACTAATGACCACAGATTTAAGGTCTGTGGTTTGAAAAGTTAGGATGACTCAACTACCTTCGTGTCAGACCACTGCAGAGGATGACTGGTGTGTAATTAGTGAGGTCGAAAGGAATGAGTCCAAAATAGCTTCTTTTAGTAGTTAGAATATGTAGTGAAAATCAATGCATGCTGGATTTAAAAGCGGATATTAAGTAAAATATATTAATGCTGCCAATGCAAGATCTAGCATTTCTTGCTCAAAGAAGCATTAATAGAGTAAAATTTACAGTTATATTCTATAGAATATATGAATCTATAATTAAATATAACAACAGTATTGTAAAAAACAATTAATCTTTAAATACATAAAGTTACATCATAGTTATGATATGTTAAAAGATGTAAACATTTCGGCATTAGATTGAATTAAACCAAATATACTAACAATTTATGCAAATCAAAACGTTGACAAGTCCAAAAATAATGCTATTAATAACACATGTAAACAAAACAGATGTTGCTACATCGTGGATGTATCAATTATAATAATGTGAAATACACAGAATCTGCTTAATTTTCAATTGATTTAGACTTGAGACATATTGCTTGAGACTTATATTACACATTTGCACAATAACCAGTGTCTGTTGAGTAAAGCATTTAAACTATGATTATGTAACATTTTAATGTTAGAATTATCATAAAGGCAGATGCTTGTTAATAATAAGCAACTGATTCAGTAGCTGCACACAAATCTATCCATGGATTTTCTCTATTAATGATTTCATGATATAAAAACAAAGCTAAATTTAAATTTAAAATGCAATAATTAAGTAAATTACCTTTTCTAATTCTAACAGGTGAAACCGTAATACTTGAATTGCTTGAATCATCTGTAACATGTCAATCACTAAGGTTAGTAATAATATATAAAGTACAATATCATTTAAATATTACTAATCAAAAGAACACAGCAGTACAACATTTAATTAACTATAATATTTAAATAAAAACCGTCTGATATTAAGTTTGGCACTTTTCATTACTGTAGTGAAAGATAAAATCATATTCAAGAAAGATATCTCATCTTAAAGTCATTTCATTTTTACAATCAGTAAAGGCGATTTTAAAAATTATAAAAATTACATTAAAACACTTCAAAAAATTGTATGGAAGCAGTAGACGATTATTTTAATATTATTGTCATATTTTTCAAACACTTTTTGCAGTGACCTTTACCCTATTGAAAAATGACTTTTCGAGTAAATCATTAGAAGTGTTTTTATTGTCAATGTCATGTGTATTATTGTACGCTTATAAAAAAGATTTCAACAATGTACAACTGGCAATTCATCGACCGTAGAGTGAACACAATGAAGAAGGGTAGAGGTTAACGGTGTCAATGGATACTTTTCAAGGGTTAGCAAAACTACAATAGAGTCTCGCATCAACCAAGCGATATAATATCTAGGTATTGGCTCAAATTAAAGTGCTACGTGGGCTTTTTACTCTGTGTGCTTTTTGTGATCAAGAAAATACTTTCCATTGTTAATGTATGCGTTTTTAGATGATGGTCTATTGTGACTCAATGAAGTTTATGTATGCGGGAAGGCAAGCTTTCAATAGACTGGTGCTCGGCGCCTTTGTGAGCATGAAAACAACTTCCTTTTGTTAACGTTTATGGACGAGAACCTTGCTATTAAATATAGTATGTTGCGTGATAGAAAATATTATCGCAATCATGATTATGAGTCTTATATAGACGCTAATAATCGAGAATAGGTTTATAGTTAAAAAGAGAATGCGCATTGTTATTATTATATTTTGAGCATAAGGTGTATGTCTGAATTCTAAATCATATGCAGCTGTATCCGACTTTTAACGACTATAAAGATTTCAAAATGAGCTAAAAAACAGGTTTGGTATAACAAGATGATTATTTCAGTTTGATACAGATAGTTAGATATTTATATTGTAATATTAACAAAAATTAAAGTGAATAATAAAAATAACTGACCAGGCTATCTAACTCATGATTTGCAGAAAAAAATGGCTTTTCAGCTTTCGTCTGAAAAACAAAAAAATCTTGTAAATCGTAACTTTAAATATAATTATTATAAATTCCTAAAATTATCTAAGAATTCACAATAATTAGATTACAAATAATTATTCATATAATGAAACATCACGCCTGACATAGCATAATAAATATTAATTTTGTATTTTTGTGATCTTAGCCAGATCGGAATATTGAAAATAAATAAATTCACAGCAGCGAAATAATATATCGACCACAATTATCACACAATAACAATTAACAACAATAATGTCGAATAATGACTTTAAAAATATACACAGAAACAACTAATAATTACTTGCAGGGCCTTAATGACATTCTGTAATTTATAGTGAAGCTTCTGTCAGTTGCAGTTGTTTATATTATATAAAATTCAAATTTGACATTCAGTCATTACTGATTCTACTGCAGCAAGCAAGAGAGTGAACAGCTGTTATTAGAACAAATAAGAAAGTTACTTTCTTCAGGAATGCTAAACTAATGATTATGTGGTCATCAACAAAAGATAAAGTATGAACTTGATTTAAGTCAGTTTAGGCTTAATAATCTCAGCAGTAAATGCATTTTTTAGATATTTGAATTTAGAGTTACTGCGACTCGTTTGACTGCATAAAGATAAAAGTAAAATATAACTACTAAATTTTAGCTTGGTAACATAGCCTAGAAGTTGTATCATGCATTAAAAAATTATTACTTTTAACAAGAACGTTACTTCGACTGCATGAAATGTTTTATATTTATTATCATACTTCGCATCTAAATGGTTATTATCTATTATTTTTAATACAAGTTTATAACTATTAATATATGTTACGCCTAGTAATATTACAAACTTGATCATCCGAACAGTTTCAATACTATATCATTGAAGGGTTCTAGGACAATTCGTCAAAAGATGATTCGTCAAGGACTATTCTTATAACGGACGATTATTATAACCCCTAACCTTAACTCCAACCCTAACCTTAACCGTAACCATAACCCTAAACCTAACCCTAAAAATAACCCTAATCCTAAACCTAACGAATACCCTTGACGAATATTCCGTTGACGAATCGTCCTTTGACGAAATGTCCGCATACCCATTGAAGCGCTGAAATCGTGATTTATGCACTATAATTAAGATAATAATACATTCTACACTATAATTAGAATATATAATGGCACGTACTGTATGTAATATATATTTAAATTGATCGAAATAATAAATCATATAAAACATGAATCATAAAACAATAATAACGTTCAAAATTAAAAGGCATCAAAAATAAAAATAATAATCAAGATAAACGAACCAAATATATAAAAAACCGAATAAATATAAAGTATATTTTAAAAAGGGTTTTCGTATAAAACAGTATTGGAATAAATATAAAAATGATTTATAGCGCATGAAGCAGTTTTGAGAATTTCTATTAAATTACTGCCATATTCTTTTGGCCCATCGACAATGTTATAATACGGAGCGCGGCTGCTGTAAATCTTCTCTTGTATGTACAGTAGAACCGAAGCAATGTTTGCAATCAGAAGCTGAATCCACACCCTCCATAGATAAATGTGTCAAACGCTGAGTTGACAGTTTTATCTTGCCACTTATATCAAGCAAGCGCTTTTGTACGGCGATACAAAATATTATTAGAAACGCAGGAATTTCTTATTCGAAACAATGCAGAAAAGAACAGAAATTTGTTAGAGACTTAATTTGTAAGATATTTATATTTCAGGCAAACTGTACAAAACAAACATCATAAAAATAATCTTTACTAGGTGAAAGTCCTAGTTTTATTGCGCTGTATAAGTCGTTGAAAGATGTCTGAGAAGTTTGACGAAATCAAGTATCAATAATATATCATATGAGTAGATGTTAATTATGAACGGGTGGGGATTTTTCATAACGGGCATGATTTAGGGACGGTTATAATACTAATCTGTAGGGTCTAATTATGCTGGTCTGTTTACAAGTCAATCGAGACGACCGCTTCAGCGCATTACATATGACTGGTTTACAGCAGGCGTGTAAATCCAACGAGCAAGTCAAGAGCTTTTTCTTGAAGTGTTTAGGATATATAACCTGAGCATTATTATTACTGAGCTATTACACTTGAGATTAATAGTAGAGCTAACTATAGGTAAATAAGTAACCACTGTTCAAGTTATTCATCATAACTTCAATTGACCTCGGTCAACTACTACAGTGCAGTTGTAATGAAAAGATATACTGAGATATTATAAGATGTTCACACGATAAAACAATGTTGCGCTTTATCAGATTTAAATTCTTTATTTTATGGCTGTATGAAAATTACACATCGTATCTTCATATTACCATTGTCCCGAGCAGCGTAAAATATTATACTAAAAGTAAATCATACATATTAAATTGTTGCATCGCTTAGTTCAAATTACAACTTCTAAATTAAAGCAAGCGTGGATATACAAAAAATGTAAGAAATGATTTGATAAATAAAAACCTGGTTTGAGAAGACTCGAATATCTTCATTGAAAGACTCGGAAGAGCAAACGTCACCTCCAGCGATACGAGGTTCTCGCGGAGTACATGTCGCAAGCTCGCATTTTTCAAAAATAAGAGCCAACAACGGAAACAAAGGATGCCTAGAAAAATAAAATGCAGAATATATAATGCGCTTTAAATATAAATTTTCTTTAATACAGATCTTGACAATAAAGTAATCAAAGAATTTCAATAAGGATAAATCGTTAAAGATGTTGAAATAGTATTTTAAACTGTGAAAATTAGATCAATGATATAAATAACAACTACTTTCATGAGAAAAAGATATAAACAACAATTATCAAAGTCAATTTTATCAATTTTAAGATATAATAAAAAATAAATAATAATAATAAATACAAAATGAATGCACTACAAGAGCAGAACAAATTATCTAGTCAATGTTAATATATTTAAGATCTCAATAAAAGTTAGAAAGAAATCATTAATGAATCAGTTTTGGGTCTGTGTTGCTGATCTATAGACTAGAATTGATAATCAAACTGTCGACCATCTGCAAACTTTCAGAAGCATCTGCCACTGGCTGAATGACTTTTAATCGATGATGCTCAAATGGAAATTCTTTCATTTGTTTATTATACTTTTTTTAAAAAAATCATCGATCTTGGTATGACTAGACGCTAT